>APFE031220108.1:41713-59798 GCA_000404065.3 Pinus taeda
AAATCCCTCGTCTCACAGTTGACCAAGATCATTTGACATCTTTAGCCGGTTTATGGGAGTCGACTTTGAGTCATTCGTCGCCAAACCATCTGTTGTGTCGTTATGTGTTCAAGAGGTCTGAAACAAAACATTCAACCGCAAAATACCTATCATTCATTGTGTCATCATTGAGTCAGTCCTTGCAGCAACATTTCTTCAACTTGGACTATGATTTCGTGTTGTGGGCTTGCCTGCGACGGGTCGCTTTCTATCGACATCAGCACATTATCTAGAGAGTTGACTTAGAAATCGTCAGTACCTTGAAGTCTGCATGCATCAATGGCAGGGTTCTCGCCTTCGACGTCAGTTTTCATCATTGACTTGCGATCGAAGGATTCCATGAAATGTTCGACATCGACTCATTCATTCACATCTCATGGATTGTGCTGGGTACTTTGAGGACCATTGACATTACTGGTGGTCTCTCTCACGCTTGTTAACAGTTTACATCATTGACTGGTAATCAAGTGGTTTCTACCATGTTCGACATCGACTCATTTATTCACATGGCTAGAATCGTACCAATTCGGGGAACAGAAATGAAGACCCTGGATCCAGTTTCCACCATCCAGGCTGCGAGGAGTTTTGTATTCATTATGTTGTAGACCAATCATAAACAGATGGCTGCGTCCATACTGTGTCTACATGAGTCTATAATTATGATGTATTATGAAATCATTCTTGTACCAAAGTAGTTAGTCCAATAGTTAAAGTTTTGATCTGAGTATGGGAATGCCTACCTCAGCGATGATATGATCTTATACATGTATTTTGTGTTGAAAATTGCAGGTTCTGACCGGGCTCTCCACAAGATAATCCTCAAAATGATAAAGTACTTCACCCTTCCTATATGATATAACACCCTTATCTATTACAGGCTTCGTACTTTAGGGGGCAATCCGTTACACTGAAATTTGTCACCATGACTATCTGCAGCTAATATGGCTCCATCAATAGTCATATTATCCTCCTTGTCAAGCCTCATACCTCTGCTCTTCATGTCAAACTTCAAAAAGAGAGAAAGTCACTTAAAAACATGTTTATCTCTGGGTACGCAGGTTCTCTCTACCTTGCCTGCGTGTACGCACTCCAAACACTGTGTCTGCGTACTTGTACGATCTGTAAGCCAAAGGATAGGTGCGTACCCCTGTAAAGGACAAAAGGCGCGAGTTTCATCTTTAAAAAGTTACTTGTGGTCACTTCTAGAGCCTTCTATAAGAGTGTTTGACGTGTATTGAGCGCCTCCAGATGGTTCATGCATCCCTATGATAGAGGAACTTATCCCATCAAGAGAGGAGCTACCCCATCCAAAAGAGGGAGTATCCCATTGATGTTGGAACTGAATAACTTCCTCTAGAACACTATAAATACAGGCCTTGGGCCAGAGGAGAAAAGGTTGAAAGCTGAACATTCCAAAGGGTAGATGCTGCTAGAATTAGGACTTCCATTGTTGACTTGTGAGGAGAGATCACTATCCTTTCTTGTTGCCATATTGGGAGTGGGTGAGCTTGTCAAAGTAGAGGAAATCTCTTATTGGACCCTGGGAGGAGCTTGCACAACACCAAGGCTCAGGTTGTAATGGTTCCTTTTTTGTTTCCTTAATACAAATAAGTCCATTCTTCTCAATGATTTGTTGTTAATGAATTATTTCATGTACTCCTTGGTCTATGTGATGAATATGCTTTGTTTTATGAAATATTCAGGTGTTATTTAATCGTTTGCCTTGTTAGTGTATGCAGGTCTTAAAGTGAAGGAGGAGCTCATCTGGATCAGCAAGGCTCGACTGCTACAACAAGCGTTGGACCTAAGGTAAGATCGGAAAACACTTGGTGTCTCGTAGAATAATGTATGTTTAGAGAAGGATTGCTCTTGTTTGGTTTGTTTGTCACTAGAGAGTCTTAGACTCCTAGGGAGGTTAGGTTTGTCCGCAAAAATAACTCTTTCTGCATGACACTCCTAGACCAGTGTTTTTCGTTCCTCCTCCTCCTAAATCAAAAAAAGACTCTCATGCCGGCGATGGCGTGATAGGTATGACTAGCACGAAAACCGTAAAGGCTTCATCAAAGAAAGCCCGTATGGTTTCTAGTCAAAATGCAAATGAGGAACTTCTTGCCTTAGAGGTTAATGCCGTGTCAACTAACAAAGGCAAAGAACCAAAGCAACCAGGAGGCAAGAAGAGAAAGAAAGGGAAAAAGAAGAAACAAGAGGATTCGTCTCCTGAAAAATCTTCAGCAAACCCTTCTGGAAAAAGGAAACCAAGTCATCCATGCTTTATATGCGATGAGGATCATTGGATGAAAGATTTTCCACATAAATCTGAGCTTAGAAAATTCTTCAAGAGTTCAAAAACCTTAGCGGTATTGATTGATCTGTTTCCAAACCCAGGAACCAATCTGGTTGCTAGTGATAATGCTTCCCCATCCCAAGTGCTTTGATATTGACAAGGAATAAATATTACGGGAATCCACAACTGTCGAACAACAAGGCTAATGATGAACTGGGGGGGCAAGACAGTAGAAATCGATGTTGAAGTTATCGACGGAAACCTCGATTACAACATCCTACTGGGAAGGCCCTGGATTTATGCCATGGTTGCTGTTGTGTCGACATACTTCAGAAAGATTGCATTTCCTTTGCAAGGAGGAATTATAATCGTCGACCAATAAACATTTCTCCCCAACAGTTCACAAGTTACGGGAAGCATTCCGATGATCCACGGAAGCTCTCAGTCGCTTCAAAATATCGGAGTAGACCTACTAAAAGACCCTACATTGATGGGTAATTTTTCCCTACCACGTCCAAAAAATCTGGCGGAAGTGGCAACCGTGGGAACCTGCAATATGGTGTTTTCTATTCAGAAGATGTCCGAACACAATGTTAGCATGGATCATCACCAAGTTTTGCCTCCAAGCCCAATAGAAATATTGTAGCAATCAATGTTTTCAGCATGGGAGGCAAACCCAAATCAACGCTCATCAAGCGTTTGGATAGATAGGTCTAAGGAATATGGTACCTCTTCAGATCCTTGGTCGCATGTACATTCTATAGACGAAGGAATTGTTCAGTCAATGATGATTGACGGGGCACCATGGGAAGATTACCACCATCGTTCCCATATTTTGGATTACAAAGAAGATTGTTCCAGCGACCTTGATCATCCTTCAGTTTTTGATTTCCTATCAAATACTGTAAATATAGTGGATTTTGAGCGAAACCCGTCCAATATTGAAGAAACTATCGCCATAAATATCTTGACTAAACCAGATGTTGTAGAGAATATTCATGCCGACAAATCTTGTTCTTCTTCAGAACTGGAAGTATATTACTCTCTCTTTCGCGAGTTCAAAGATGTCTTTGCTTGGTCATATGAAGAAATGCCAGGCATTGACTCGAGTATAGTTGAACACGAAATTAAGATGTATCCAGATGTCAAACTAGTACGACAACAGCTTCAGCAGGTGCACCCAAAGAAAGCCGCTACCATCAAGGCAGAAGTTGAAAAACTTCTCCATGCTGGTTTCATTTACCCAGTTCCTCTAACTGATTGGGTATTGAATATTGTTCCTGTAATGAAAAAACAAGGAACAATTAGAGTGTGCGTCAATTATAGGGATGTAAATCAAGCTTGTCCAAAAGACAACTACCCTACACCCTTCATTGACCAGATAATTGATGAATGCGCTAGATGTGAAGTGTTTTCATTTATGGATGGATTTTCCAGGTATAATTAAATAAATATCCACCCATAGGACTAGTCAAAGACTGTATTTATTTGTCCATGGGGCACATTCACATACCGCAAGCTACCTTTTGGTTTAAAGAACGTAGGGGAAACCTTTCAGAGGGTAATGAATTATGCCTTCCATTACATCAAAAACAACGTTCAACCGTATCTTGACGATCTTCTGGCTCATTCGCAAAAGCAGACCAATTATCCGTAGCATTTGAGAGCGATATTTCTACATTGCTGACACTACAAGATACAACTCAATCCACACAAATGTGTGTTTTGTGTTGGTTCTGGTCGTTTACTTGACTTTGTAGTTTCAAAGGACAGGATTCGCCTCGACCCCTGTAAGGTTCAGGCAATCATCGATCTGCCTCTGCCTTCAAATTTTCTTCAGATTCAGAAAATCCAAGGGAAAGCAAACTTTCTAAGAAGGTTCATTCCAAATTACACCGAACTTGCTAAAGGTTATATGTGTATGTTGAAAAAAGAAGTACCCTTCATCTGGGATCAGGTCGCGCAAGCTTCCTTTGATGCTCTAAAGGAATCCCTAATAAAAGTGTCATTAATGTATGCTCTTGATTATCAAAAAGACTTTAACCTGTTGGCTGCAACAGATACGACCATAGCAATGGTTTTAGTTCAAGAAGACAATGGAATTGAACATCCTGTCTATTATTTAAGCCGAAACTTAAATGATACGAAAAGAAAGTACTCCTATGTTGAAAAGCCAACTCTCGTAGCTGTTCAAGCGATACAAAGATTTCGACACTACGTCCTCTTTCGAAAAACTACCATTTTGTCAGATTGCAACCCCATGACTTATATCTTGTCGTGATAGTTATTGGGGTGAAAATATTCCAAATGGATAGAAATTTTGCAAGAGTTTGATCTGGAATTCGTAAAATCCAAATCAAAGAAAGCCCTGGTTTTTGCGGAGTTACTATGTGACTTCCCATCATCGTACAACGATTCAATATCCAAAGCAACAATCGTGGATGAATCTTTGTTTCTGATATCTTCAAGTGATCCGTGGTATGGAGATATAATCATCTATCTCCAGACGCAAACATATAGGTCTAATACCTCCCACTTAGAGCAACGACGTACTCGATACCAAACAAAAGACTACATGATCATCAATGATACGCTTTACCGTTCTGGTATCGATACAGTTCTGCGGAGGTGCCTCACCCATGAGGAGGCCGAAAAAATCCTGAATGATTGTCATTCAGGTGCGTGTGGGAGGCATCAATCTGGTTACGCTATCGCACAAAAGATTTTCTGAGCAGGATGCTTCTGGCCAACAATGTTCAAGGATTACATAACCAAAGTCAGAAGTTGCCATGCTTGTCAAATCTTCGATCGCAAAACCAGAATACCATTCGCACCTCTGCAGCCAGTAGTTTCTATTGGGCCATTCGCCAAATGGGGCATAGATTTCATGACATGTAACCCCACCTCAGCTGGGGGGCATGGGTATATCATAGTCGCAGTTGACTATTTTACAAAACGGGTTGAGGCGATGCCTACATTAAAAAACAGTGGCGAAATGACTGCTCTTTTCTTTTTCAATCATGTAGTATCCATATTTGGTGTTCCACAAGCTATAGTCACAGATCATGGATCACGTTTCCGCAATCACATGATGGTCGAATTGGCTGCCAAATTAGGACTGTCCCACGATAGCTCTACTTCGTATTATCCACAAGCTAACGGGAAAGTTGAGGCAATCAACAAAGTCCTAAAGCGCATGTTGCAAAGGATGATTGGAGTCCATAAACGGAATTGGCACCTAATCCTGTGCTCAACCTTGTGGGCATACCGGACATCGGTGAGGAATGCGACCGGGTTTACACCCTTTCAGCTGGTGTACAGCCTGGAAGCAATCTTACTAGTTCAATGTGAAATCTCATCCCTCAAGCTCGCAGTCGACCTTCTCCCCGAAACTTCAGAAGAGGAGGCTCATTTCTTGGAATTAATCCAATTGGATGAAACTCGTCGTGATGCCGCCTTGGCTAACAAAGCACATAAGAAACGAGTCAAGGCGCAGTTTGACAAGAGTGTCAAACCCCGTGTCTTCTGAGAAGGTGACCTGGTCTTACTTTACGACCAGGAGTCCGACAAATTGGGAGCAGGTAAGTTCCAGTCTTCATGGATGGGCCCCTATATTGTTAAGCGTGTATTAGCAAAAGGAGCCTACGAGTTAGTGGATTATGATGGGATTCCATTGTCGCAACCCCGAAACGGGTTGTACCTTAAGCGTTACTATGCTTGACTTAGTGTAGTAACCTCTTCATATGCTTTTGTTACATTTTTGTTTTCGCTAAGAGTAATCATTTTGGTTAGGTAATCCACTTTTTCATTTGTTGCATATGTCGAACCTATTGGAATCATTTGTTGGACATGTCGACAGAGTGAGTCGTAGTTCGCAGAACCTATCTTCTGTGACCTAGGCCATCTTTTATCCAAGCGGTGAGTTAGTGAGTTTTAGAGTGGTATGTATTGGTTGATCAATGAACAACATCGTTGAATGAACGCATTGATAGAGCTCCTCTCTGATTCCATCATGCATGGAATACAACGACTTGTCATCAGGCTAGACTCACAACTCATCATTCTACAGCTCACCGGCATCTATTCCATGCGGAATCCAGCTATCTATCGCATGTTCCTGAGGGTCAAGCTTTTGGAAAGAAAGTTCGATTCTATCAATATCAACATATTTCTAGAAACTTAAACACATTAACGGATTCATTGGCAAATTATGTGTTAGATAAACATTTGTGACATTTATAAAAGAAAAGCATTTCATCAATATTTGCATCAGGATCATATAACTTAACCAAAATAAAACTCCGAAAATCAAAAATATATATAATTGTTTATGGTTTATACATAGTGTTCTATGTCCAAGACAAAATCGGTCAAATGACCCAAAAACCCAAAATGCTAGGAGGCACCCTAGTCTAATGGTGCTGGTCATAACAAGTCACCGCTTGTGCAATCATGCGTAAAAGCCTAGTCCATCGACTCGGCACGCCAGTATTATGTCGCTGTAATCTCAGAGGAAGCTCATCGGTCCTCACATCTGAGATACCAAGAGTGAGACCCTTGATCTGATCCTGCAATACTGCAAGAGTCTTGGCCACATCTAGGTTGCGAAGGACAACCCTCCCTACAGTCTCTCCTGCTGGAACGACAGTTGGTGCTCTCAGGTGCACTGCTGGTCGCACTGGTCCAATATCTGCATGAGAACATGAATCTTGATTAGTCTTGAATAAAAGAAAGCATAAGAACATTATAAAAGCAATAAACAGGGATATGGTCAGATATTTTACCTATAACACCCCACTGCTCGCCAGCAGGCAGCACCAAATCTGGGTCACCCCGGAAATCCATATCAGCATAAGGACACTCGACATAAACCATCTCCTAACGGTTGAACCACTCAAAGAAGGCATCAGGGAAAGAAACCTGCAGCTGACCAGCATGTCGAGCCATAAGATCAACCCATCTCTGCATCCGTGGCTTATTCAGTGGTGGAAAACCAATTGAAATGTAATGTGGTTGCATTAGTGGGATCTTCTCCAAGGCGAAAGCGGTCACAATAGAACCATAGCCAAAGTTCTTGGATCTTCCGTTTTTCACCTTGGTAAGCTATTATTTTATGACCAGAAGTACTGCATCACACCTGTTGAACACCTTTGGTTCGAGGCATTCCAAGGCGTACTGCATATAGGACCTGTTGGCCAAGTGAAGAGCCGTGCTACCAGCCAATCTAGCAAAGGTGAATAGAATAGTCCTCAAGGACCGGTCAGTGACATCTCGGATATAGGGTCAGTAATTGAGGCGACTGAGAGCTTCTGTGGACCATCGGAATGCTTCTTGTAACTTGTGAACTGTTAGGGAGAAA
Organism: Pinus taeda; assembly: GCA_000404065.3. Taxonomy (NCBI): domain Eukaryota; kingdom Viridiplantae; phylum Streptophyta; class Pinopsida; order Pinales; family Pinaceae; genus Pinus; species Pinus taeda. The sequence continues at coordinate 49,396 of APFE031220108.1, forward strand.
TGTTTGTTGGTCGACGATTGTAATTCCTCCTTGGAAATGAAATGCAATCTTTCTGAAGTATGTCGACACAACAGTAGCCATAACATAAATCCAGGGCCTTCCCAGTAGGATGTTGTAATCGAGGTTTCCGTCGATAACTTCAACATCGATTTCTACTGCCTTGCCCCCCAGTTCGACTTGCAAGTTACTTAAAATCCCGTATGGAGTGTATGTTCGTCCATCAAATTATTTTAACGTCATTGACGATCACGACAAGGGTGATGAACCTAAATTTTTCCAGAAACTCATTGACATAATACATGTAGATTTCCCCTCATCAATAATTGTTCGAGGAACAACTTTGTTGAGTGCTTTCACTTGAATAAGGAAAGCGAGCTGAGCTGGTAACTGTGGGTCATATCCTTTATGATTAAAGGTCACAAGATTGGAATCCACTCGGTCAATCCCACCTATTGCTGATAATAGAGTCTGATTCTGGGAGGGGCAATTTTGCAGTACCTCAAGTGTCAACATAGCGGATGGCGATTGGGCCAGGTCCTCTACTATATTATAATTCTGTGCTACTCTGGCACGAGGATTAAATGTTGATTTGTGTACTACTCCCTTTGGCGGCTTTATCGTTAGTTCAGGAATGATGGGTGGCACAACTTCGGTCAAAGTTGTTGTCGAACTACTAGGTTGATCAGTAGCCTTGTTGTTCAACAGTTGCAGATTCTCGTAATCTTTATTCCTTGTCGATATCAAGCATCATTTTGCTGTTTCGAAATGGACAACATAAGCGCTTGGGATGGGGAAGCATTGTCACTAGCAACCAGATTGGTTCCTGGATTCGGAAACGGATCAGTCAATACCGCTAAGGTTTTTTGAATTCTTTAAGAGTTTCCTAAGCTCAACTTTATGTGGACAGTCTTTCGTCCAATGATCCTCATCGTATATAAAGCATGGATGACTTGGTTTCCTTTCTCCAGAAGGGTTTGCAGAAGATTTTTCAGGAGACGACTCCTCCTGTTTCTTCTTTTCCCTTTCTTTTTCTTCTTACCTACTGGTTGCTTCGGTTCTTTGCCTTTGTCAGTTGACACAACATTTACCTCCAAGGCGAGAAGTTCCTCATTTGCATTTTGACTAGAACCCGTACGAGCTTTCTTTGATGTATCCTTTACGGTTTTCGTGCTACTTGTACCTATCATGCCATTGCCGCCATGAGAGTCTTTGTTTGATTTAGGAGGAGGAGGAACGGAAAACTCTAGTCTAGGAGCATCAAGGATTTTATCGTAGAGCGTGCCAGATTGAGTACAGATCAAGTCTAGGTATTGCGCATGAGAAATGACTTGCTCTTCAGTGACGACCCCTCCCTTTTCCACATCTTCCGTAATAGAAGGTAACAATGAATTAATGAACCATTAAGCTAGCAGCTGATTAGGAACATATGTTTTTTCCATTCTATGATGACGCCACCACTCATGAATATGATTAGATATGTGGGTGGCTATCGTTTGTTTAAAATTGGTAAGAAGCTTTGTTCCTATTTTGTACCTTATTGGTAACTGAAAATGGGTTAAAAAGGTTGTGGCAAGGGTACTAAAGTTATCGAATGAAGCTCTAGGCAATTCGATGTACCATTTTGCTACCAGACCAGTTAACGTTCACCGAAAAAGGTGAAGCCTAATCAAATCATCATTCAGAGTGTTGGATGAACACCATAGATGAAAGGTCATCACATGATTTGATGGGTCTTCACCCGAATTTCCATTAAATTTAGGAATATATGACGGAAGTTTATGAGGAATCGCCAGCCACCAAGGGGCATAATCAATTTGATTGTTTGTTAGCCGATTTAGATCTGGTAACTCTAAAGTCGCCATGAAGGGCAACTATTTATTCAGGTTCGGCGAAGCATACCCAGGATAAGATGGGATCACTTGAGTAGTGGGTCTTTGCATACTAGCATAATGAATTTGATGCTGATAACTTTGGTAAGGCTGATGGGCATAACCATTATGATATGATTGATGTTGACTATTTTGAATATACGGCTGCCCATTACTTGCAAAGATTTGTTGCTCAGATCCTTGGTAAGCTTGTTGCAATTGCGGTTGTTAGTATTGTACCAGCCATGGTTGTGAAGCCATTTGTTGTTGTCCAATACTGGTTGTTTGACCAAGATGAGGGGTAATAGTACCCGTTTGAGCTTGGGTCGCTCCAGTTAAGGAGCCACTAATTGGTGATGGTGGTTGCGTCGTGGAGATAAGAGGCTAATGTATTACGACCTGAGAAACTTGAGGTTGACATAGAACAAGCAACGCTTGTACTTACGACACCGTCACAATAGCCGATGTAGTGGGGATATTCAACACAGGTAGACTTTGTTGCATTGAGTATACAACTCTTGGTTGTTGAGGCAGTATTGGCACCCAACCGCTGTATGTAATTCCAGCATAACCCAAATTATGTTGTGACCTCTCATATGGTTTCTCTCCCAGAGGAAACAATGAAAGGGCATACTGACCCCCACACGGCGGCAATCCAGTGCTCAAAGGAAAGATTGGCCTTTGGGGACTGGGCTGCCCAAATTGATACTCTTGCGAAGGATCAATTTGCTAAGACTCAACATAAGAGATTCCAAATATTGTTCCGGACGAATAAACGGGAAAATACCATATTGTCGAAACAGTCCCTTGATAGACTCCATCTAGCGGTTGAGAGCTAGTTGGGACAGATGGTATGCCAATGAAAATCGTTGGAGTATCCGTAGGAGGTTCCGTCGCTGCTGCGTCAGATGACACAGTCCTGGATGTCGACAATTGTTCAGACATATATAGTTTATCCAAAAGATTTCCTAGCGATTCTATAGGAACTTGCGATGAAGGGAGACTAACTTCTGATGAAGAAGGATATAGGACGATCCCAGCTCCAAAATGCGATGGAGTACTAGATGGAAGATCCTCCAGAACCTCTTCTATAGCAATCAATCCAGGTGGAAGAGGTAGACCGTCAGGTCCGTAAAATATTTCTGGTGCCGAAGAGGTATAGACTCTGCAGCGACAGATGTTGGAGGGATAACACATTCCGAATCAGCTGTAGATGGAGCCGGTTCAGAAATAGAAGTGTTTACCAATACACTAGGATCAGTTCTAATGTCCTCTTGTGGCTGTGGAACGTCTTTTGTAAAGGCAGGGATACCAAAAATGGTTGGAGTAACTGGAGTCCCTGAGGATGTTGGAACACAAGTTCCAAGCAAATCATGGGAATTTGATCTGTTAAATGAGTTCGATTTGTCCGGAATAGTTTTGTTTCTAAAGTCAAATATGGTTGACTCGTTAGTCTACGCGAATGACAGGGTCTCGATTGAATTTCTTCCACGATTGTGGATTACTCGATTAACTCAAAATAAAGGGGAAAAAGTGATTCCGAATTAAATGAATTTTAGACGCTTTGACACAACTCGCTTTTTCAATTTTTAAGAGTCTAGAAAAAGCTAAAGATGACTCTATTCGCCTTCGAGTTTTAATGAGCCTGAAGTGACAAGTGCTCAGATGGACCTTTTCCTTTAAGGAGTCTGAAAAGGAACAACAGAGACTACTCTGGAAATCTAGATAGAGAGATTACCAAACCAATCGAAAAACTGCAGAATACTTTTTACGGTACGACAGTCAATCTTCCCGAATGTTGTGTTTAGTGTATTGCGATTGATAGGGTGGAAGACACGGCTTCCTAAAGATAAAGGATATAGCCTATTGTGGTCTCCCAATATATACTCGACGGTACGTGGGAGCACAAGTCTGTACTGGCACTTGTCGTCTCAAAGAGGAGGAATCACCCAACCTACGATGAAATTGATAGTTACTAGGCTTTACGATGCCGGAATACGTCTCTAGCCTAGACTTCTAAATGTTGTGCATTAGGTTCCAAAGCGTTTTTATGTTCATTGAATTTATTTTAAAGTTGATCTTTCTTAAGAAGTTTTCCTTAAAGGTTCACCACGTGATGAGGATATATAATTCCTAAAATGCAATCTAAGATGATAAACATTCGTTTATTCTTCTTTTTGTAATGAAAATCCTAGCTACTAAGGAAAGAGAAACGAGATTATTTCAACATAGAGTAGAGAGCACACACTAGATGAATTGTCCTAAATCAAAATCAACAAGAAATCTAAATGCAAATGCACATGCATGTATTTGTTTCCTACTTTCTTAATGTGTGAATGACAAAAAGAATGTTGAGTACAAATATGAATTATCTTTTCAAAGTGACAGTACTAACAATTTTCTCTTCAAAAGACGAAAGGAAGACAATGATGACACTTTGTGATTTTGAATTGAAAACTACTTTTGACACTTGAAATACTATTAATTTAGATCAAATACAAGAGTAACAGTGTAATAGACTATTAAGAAGAGTAGAATTCTTCTCTTTGACTCAAAAAGACACTTGCGACACTTCCAAATCAAAAGACGACAGTTCGAATAAGCTACTTCTTTGTAAAAGAGAACTGTAAATGGCGAACAATACATAAAAACATTCACAATTCTTTGTACAATGGAGGTTGAATAATGCAAAAGAAGGGAGTTTCCAGAGTGGTATACTGATCACAGACAGCAAAACTCCTGAATAAAACTGAAGAGAGTGAAGAAAAAACCAAAATCTGGAGGTAGAAACAGTCTTATCTGATCATTGCACCTGTAACACAGGGAAACAGGGATGCATCTCATCTACTGCACACGGGAGGTGCGATGCATCCAGTTTTCCAAGAGGAGAAGGTGCGATGGTCCAGGGACGAGACTTCAACTTGGTTTTTGGTCACAGTTTGCAGCCTAGTTCAAGGCTTTAGGTCGAGCTAATGATAGTCAGTAAATGAAAATCATAGGGGCTGATCTAATGAGGTTACTTGAGCCACCACCAAGGCAATTAGGATGCTTGCAAATCAATTGTTCAGTTTATAAACAAAACCCTAAGATGGACCGAAGAAACATTGACCTACTTTGAATTCGCATAGCAAATTCAGTTCGAAGGCTAGCTGGCTTAACTTCATGCTTCGTTTGTAGTTTATAAAGAAAACAAATATAGACAAGCAAAGAAGCTATTCGCTCCCCAGCGGAGTCGCCATTCTGTTATCGGGAAATCTAGTGTCCATTCAGAGCTGCTAGTCCCACTAAGACGGGTAGCTATCTTAGAAACAAAAAAACTAAAGTTACTTTCGTTTTCCTTTATGAGAAGTAGATAAGAGAGAAGCAAAGAATACCAACCTCAATCCTTTGCTTGGTTCCTTGCTTGTTCCCTCTCCCCTCCAACAGATCTTTGTCGATCCTTCCTTTCTTACGACGCTTCAAAGAGAACTTGTAAATTCAAAGCAACATAATACCTTCAAAGTATAGAGATCTACAATCATAAACAACATAGGACCAGATATATATTGACCAAACAAATGCATATATCATCAAACATACAAGAATGTGAAGGAAAGCTTGAATAGCTTTATTGATAGAAAGAGTAGAAGAGAGGATTACAACCCATTGATCTGACCCAGCGTCATCCTCCTAGCATGAAATCCCTTCTTCACCTCATGAAAATCTTAGATCACCCAACACTATGATCTTCCACCAAGAAACCAATAACACTTCCTTACAAGATACAAAATTCCAGTCTTCGGATCTTTGGGATGAGGGATCCATACATAGATGTTTGCAAGGGGGTGAGTCAGCTTCTAGGATTTTGATTAGTGTCCTCTCTCTGATAGTTCTTTGTTCCACTTGGAGATTCATGATCAATTACTCATCCCTGGGCAAATTTAGAGAGGCAAGTGTCACAGGAGAAGTTTCAGGAAGATTCCATGATCATCCACCTTGCAAACTATCTCTACCATTTGTCTACTCTCGCCCATCACACCCTACAGAAGAATTTTTCAGTATGCATCACACTTTTTGCATGTGGCAGGTGAGATGCATCACACCCTTAGCACTGAGCAGTCTGTATGGTCCAGTTTTTGACCAGTTTTGCGCAGTTTTCCGTGGAGAACTTCTGGGAGATGATGTAATCAACTGACCTTGTTCCTTTAGGGTATGAAACAACACTTTTAGGGACTTAGAAGCCCTTGGTTTATGGACATATATGATTGGGGTTGCAGTGCCCAAATATGTCTATAACAAAAAGGTAATAGTGTTAATTGATTCAGGTACTACCCATAATTTTATTCATTGTAAGATAGCCAAGGAATTGAATTACTTCCTATATCTAGCACCAGAGTGTCAAGTGATGGTTGCAAATGGAGGAAACATAAATTGCTCTAGAAAGTGCCATAATATCAAGCTAACCATTGGATAATATGTATTGAATGGTCTAATTCTTTGCATTCCAATGGGTGGTACTGATGTTGTACTAGGAGTCCAATGGTTATAATATTTGGGTACGATGGCTTTTAATTTTCAAGAACTTTTCTTGAATTTTTTTTGGTAAGAAAAGGAAGTTGAATTAATGAGTATCCTAGGGAAACCAGGAAAGGTAATCAACTCTAGTGGCATGAAAAAGCTTCTAAATAAAGAACAACGAGGCATAATTTCAAAATTATGTTCATCGAAATCATTTATTTCTCCATATCTCCAAAAAGTCTTGGATAATCATTCCAAGGTATTTCATACTCATAAGTTCCTCCCACCTATTCGTGATCATGATCATGCTATTCATTTGATTCCAGGAAGTGTTCCTCCAAACATCAGGCCTTACATATATCCATATGCCCGAAAGAGTGAAATTGAACGTATGGTTGCAAAAATGCTAGAGGCTAGTATAAGTCAACCTAGTCAAATATCTTTCTTTGCTCTAGTAGTATTAGTGCATAAGAAGGATGTATCATGGCGTGTGTGTCCGAATTATAGGGAGCTCAAAAAGCTCACTATTAAAGATAAATTTCCCATCCCTGTCATTGATGAATTATTGGATGAATTACATGGAGCAATTTACTTCACCAAGCTGGACCTTTGTTCAGGATATCATCAAATAAGAATGAAGACTGAAGACATTCTGAAAACAACATTTAGAATTCATGAGGGTCATTATGAACTTTTGGTCATGCCTTTTGGCCTTACCAATGCACCTTCTACATTTCAACGTTTTATGAATTCCATTTTCAAAACATTCCTTAAAAAAATTGTGATAGTATTTTTTGATGATACACTAATCTACAACAAGTCTTAGAAGGGTCATGTTCAACATGTTGACAGGGTGCTCAAACTATTGGAGGAGAAATGATTATATGAAAAAACCTCCAAATGTTTCTTTGGATTATAGGAGGTGGAATATTTGGGTCATATTGTATGTCATGAGGGTGTTAACATAGACCCTAATAAAATTAAAGCCATTAAAGAATGGAAAATAACCACACCCATAAAGCATCTGCAATGATTTCTTGGGCTGACAAGGTATTGCCACAAGTTTCTTAGGAATTACGGGAGAATGGCAGCAAACAACATTACTTAAGAAAGATGAATTTTATTGGACTCCGAAAGCAACTAAGGCCTTTGAACATCTTAAAGAGGAAATGTGCCAAGCACTGTTCTTAGCTATGCCAAACTCCACAAAACCTTTATTTTGGAATGTGATGCCTTAAGAAATGGAATTGGCATTGTTTTAATGCAATAGGGAAGACACATTGCTTTTGATAGTCATCCAATCAAAGGAAAGTATTTACACAAAGATATTTATGACAAGTTGTTGATTGTGCTAGACCCACCAACATTTAGAGGATCTCCCCGGTATGAAGTCCCATCTAGACCTCAAACCATTTGGTGTAAGAGTCCCATTCGGTATGGTGGTTCGGTTTCCATTATCTTAAAGATATCCCTTAGCTCTTTCTTATCATCACATAAGAGTGGTATACTTAGTCTTCAAACAACACGGTTCCTGTGCCTGGTGAGTGCTTAGTGTCACTTTTGTCAAAGTTCTTTCACTACAGAGGGAGAGGGTGAGAGTGAGTATCAACTCGAAAGGGAATACTCCCAAATCAATTAGAGAGAGACCACACAACAAGATCTGCGTAGCTTCCGAAGGAGTAGTCCACATAGATGCGACAGTCACAAACAAAAAGGTGAACAACTAGCATGTACAATACCTAGTAGAGTAGTCCACACGTGTGCGACAGTCATTATAACAAGTTTACAAGAATGGATCTGTCGAATGTCTGGTGGAATAGTCCACACAGGCGAGACAATATTAACAACTGATACAACACATTTCAACCAACATATGCACTAAAACAAACAAAAGAGTTTAACTATCTTAGTACAGGTTAAAACCACATGCATTACAAGTGTTCAAAGAATAGTCTTACAAACGAATACAATACATGTGTGAAAATGTGCTGCCCTGTTAACAGGATTTGAATTAAGCGAAAATTCCAAGTCACATCCATGCACCCATACATCACTAACCCTGATGTCGAGGCGTTGGAGCCACTGCTCGCTCCTCAAAGGAAAGACTACAAACTCTCAAGGCTATGTGGGAGGAGCCAAGGTGAAAAGTCCGTTGCATGTAGAAATGAGGGGTATATATAGCCAAGGGTGAAACTGACCCTTTTGACTCTTCAAATTCCCTCATGAATGTTCGATTTACATGACTCTTCGACTTACATGATTCTTTAATTTCATTTGTACATGTTTTTGCAATCACTTATGACGAGATGACATCAAATCCAGAAATCCCCTAATCTACCTTGATGAATTGCCTTTCGTTTCTGGGTGCAGGTGACTGGGAGAGAGGACAAGGCTTTGAAATAGTGCAGAGCACATGTTAGGCCGGGATACAAGGCTCCAGGACACTGTCAGGAAAATCTATGGTTGAGCAGTCCTGGACAACAATGACATTTGCGGTAGATGAATTAGTTGGGGGGGGGGAATGGGTAGTTTTCTTGGGGAGGCAGTGCGGGCAACAGGAAGCACTGGCAGTGAAAATTGCACAGATTCTCAATGGAGGTCAGGATCGGGCTATGGGAGCTTGCTAGCCAGAACTACGTAGGTCTAGGAGGCAATCATGCAAGAGATGTCTGCACAGTTTCTTGACTGAGCGAGATGCTAGGCAGCAGGTGGACTGTCCATGAAAACTAAACAATTTTTAGGAGGAGTGGCAAGCAGGTCGGCAAGGGGACTAACTGACAAAACTGCACAATTTCTAGAGATAGTGTAGTGACAAGAAGTAGGTACCTGTCCCTCATGTCTACGCAATTTCTTCAGTCAGTGCAGGCAGTCAAACTTATAACTTCTTCACAATTTTTTGGATGAGTATAGCCATGGGTCACTGCCCAAGTCAAGTTCTTCGGTTGACCAATGAGAGGCTTGAGGGATAAGCTTGCGGGAAGTGCAGACTGAGATAGATTCTTGGGAAACTTCTGCCTTGTTCTAGGTAATAGTCATCTAGGTTAATTCTAGGATTGCGCATTACAGACTACTTGGAAGGCAACCTCAAGCTCTACGTAGTCCTGGGCAAGAGTGCTTGGTTACTGGGGGCTGAGACTGCGCAATGCAGCTAAGTGGAGGGTGGCTCGGTCGATAGATTTTCAGAAAAATGGCAAAGTGTGTGAGTGAGTGAACTCATGTATACAAGACCTTGCGAACACACAATCAACACGACTGAACGACAATACACCTCAAACCGCAAGACAACATATGCTCAGTGTCACTGACTACAAGACTGTCTATTGGTGAAAGCGACAAGTGCGACACTTCGGATAGACCTTCAGATGACTGTGATGAGACTTGAGCGACAGTTCTTACAACATTGTGTGTGAGTGCGACGGGTGTTTACATAGTCAAAATATATCATGATAGTCTGAAATACATTTTAGAACAAATATTATCTTAAGAAAAGCACCAAAAATGAGTCACAAAGATGATGGGTTATGACTTTGAAATCATCTACAAAAAATGGGAGAAAAATGTTTTTGCAAATGCACTCTTAAGAAAGGATGAGGATGTGGAAGCATTGTTTTATGTCATTTCTATTATCCAACTAGATTGGATAACCAAAGCAAGGGTTGAATGGAAGAATGACAAAGAAGTGTGGGTACTCATTCAAAAGTTTTAGCAAGATCCCAGTACATCTGATACATTTAGCTAGAAAAATGATTCATTATGGTACAAATAACGCTTATACCTTTTGTAAGAATTCCCGACTCAAACAAAAGATTCTTCTGGAATTGCACACCTCTCCCATAGGAGGCCAGTTCGAATTTGTAAAGACTTACCACAGGGTTAAGAAGGAATTTTTTTGGGTTGACCTTAAATCTGATATTCAAAAATTTGTGGCGGAATGTTTGGTTTGGTTTCACAATTTTAATAATAATTTAAAAATACTAAAAAAAATTAGACAACAATTATTTCGTATTAATTTGATATTTTCGACAAAGAAATTGTACC
>APFE031220108.1:74203-100338 GCA_000404065.3 Pinus taeda
GTTATGGGTATGGACAACAGTGCATAAGAAAAGGCAGCAGCGTGATGGCAAGAAGGAGAAGCACAGTAGTGCGAAGAAAATGAAACCAGAACTAAGAGAAAGTGAAGAAATGTGGACACAGCAGTGTGGGGTAGACGCAGCAAAGAAGATGGCACAACAGTGTCGCAGAGAATATGCAGCAGCATAAAAGAACAATGTAATGAGTATGCACAACAGTGCAATGAATGTTTTGTTTTGAAACTGCATCTAAAGCAGTGTTTGGCAGTAATCCCTCCGTGAGAGGAAGTGAAGTTCTTAGTGAATCTCTCTGTTAAAGAGGAAGGTGCTTTTCAGCACAGTGTCATGGTAAATCCCTCTGTCAAGAGGAAGATGCTTCTTAGCATACACATGGTAAATCCCTCTATCAAGAGGATGATGCTTTTCAGCATAGTCACAGGTGAATCCCTCTGTCAAGAGGAAGGTGTTCTTCAGCACATTGTTATGGTGAATCCCTCTGTCATGAGGAAGGTGCTCTTAAGCACAGTTTCAGGTTAATTCCTCTATTAAGAGGAAGACTATTTTGTTGTTTGTGGAACTGCATCTGAAGCAGTGTTAGTGAATCCCTCTCTTAAGAGGAAGATTTGTTGTCTTTAGATAATCCCTCTGTGAAGAGGAAGATGCTTTTTAGCATAGACAGGTGAATCCCGCTAGTTTAGAGGAAGATGTTTTTCAACATGGACAGTGGTGAATCCCTCTGTTAAGAGGAAGACTCTTTTGTAACAGCAGCATGTCAAGGAGTTGAGGAAGTGTCTGGATAAGATTGAATGCCCAGCAGTTGAAATTAAAGGGGAGTGTTGGAATATTAATTCCAACTGCCGTGCAGGGAACATCGACGGCAGCCTGTCAACTCCCGAATCCGCCATCACGTAACAGGAAAACAGCCCCCGAAACCACTATTGCAATACCACAAACCGCGCGCGGGAAACCACAGCTGCAAACCAGAAAACCGGCGGTAAGTTATCGCACCACTCTTTGGCATAAAGTGGTTTCCGTACGAAGGGGCTCCGATACAATTTGGAGGAGGCAAGTGGATTGGTGTGACATCACGCTCCAACACTTTTCAGACGATAAATGTCGGTCAGAACACCCCATCTGATATGCGTCCGATTTGGTCCCTCATTTTCCGCCGTCCGATCGCAAGGAAGGTGCATACGGGGTCAGCTGAAATTAAATGTTGCGTGGAGTAATGTTATTGCCCATACCTTATGTTAAAGAACTGACATTTTTTTTGGTAATGTATTTAATGTTTTACGGGCCGTAACATTTATTTTATACGGGGTATGTAAGATTCATTTAATTCCATATGAATCGTATGTTTTTTTATATATGAGCGTTGACTCCATGTAATGTGTATTGCACACGGTGAATTGTGTGGAGTTCGCAAGGGGATTGCACACGGTGAAGTGTGTTGAGTTCACAGCACTTAATGAAGACCAGAGAAAAAACATTGTAATGCAGGGGAAGAACACACAGAAGTGTGAATGTTTTTTTGTGGGTTAAAATGTATTGTGAGGAGTGTTGGTTCGCAGCAGCGAGGGAAGTAAGTAATGTAAAACACACAGCTCGTAAAAGAAAGGGATGAGACAACGTCTCTGTTTTTTTATTTTTGGCACGCACAGCAGTGCATAAAAATGAGTTGTTGTTCGTTGACATTATATTAAAAAAAACATATTGTAAAACACACAGCAGTGCAGGAGTGAAGGTGAAGAAGTGAAAGAAGAAAACCAGGGGTAGTTTTGTTTCAAAACCATGAATTGTTTCACACAGCGGTGAAAAGGTAAATCTATAAATCCATGTAATTTTTGTTTTCACATAGCAATGAATGTAAATGAAATATTTACACACAATGGTGTAAAATTTCAAAGGAGACAGAGTAATTTCTTTGTAATGTTTTGGTGAATCCCTCTGAGTGAAAGAGGATGAATATGTCTTAGTAAATTCTCAGATGAAAACAGAGTTTTGGTTGAATGTTTTTTTGGTAAATCCCTCTCAGCAAAGAGGATGAATGTGTATCAATGAAATTATTTTAATGAATGGAAATCCTTCATGGTGGTGCAATACTCTGTTCAGTAAATTTTTTTTAATAGCTTCCCGTACACAAAAGATCCTGGAGTAGAGGAAAAACAGAGCATTGACTCTGTTCAGTTAATGTTTGGTTTTGGTATTTTCCTATTGTAAAAATACCGAAAAATATTTAAAAGAAGCCGTCCAAAAGATTCGGCCTCCAGTTTTATAGCACAGGTGAGGCAGAAGGCTTGATATGAAGCACTTAAAACAGATCTTTAAATAAAATCCGTCCAAGTTCAGGTATCCTCTGTTATTTTACATCTGTTTACTTCTGCATCTAAAGTTTTTAATGATTTCTTTAAAGAACCCTCAAACATTGAAAATTTTCACCAAAGGGTTTTGGATTTACAGAAATGGCCGTGACACCTAGAGCCTTCTGCCTCGCCTTGTTATCTTTTGAACAGCAGCAACCAGATTGCCGTGTGTGGCAAAGGTTTTCGGATATAGGGTATTGAGAGCGGAACTTTATCCCGGTGCTGTGTCTCCACACATAGAGTGAAGAAACCCTATAGGCTCAGGTTTGGCAGGGTTGTTCTGCGGGAGATCCGAAAGTTTCCAGATTGTGATGGAAACGATTGCCAAGTGTCTGATCAAATGCCTAATCAGCAGTTGACAATGACAATGAAGGCAGCTCGGAAGTCCGCCCCGGCAACGGATGGATGAAGAACCCCATAGGCTCAGATCTGACATGATTGTTCTGCGTGAGGTCCGAAAGCTTTCATATTGTGATGGAAATGATTGCCAAGACAAAAGGGCTGAAGAGTAAGAATTTGATGAATTATCTGACTGCTAAGTCTTTGATGGCTGGTAATTGTTTGAAATAATGCATTTGAAGTGTTTCCAGAAATTCTTGTTCAGCAATTATTTGAGCAGATCCTTTTGCAAAGTAAGGATTTGAGTCTATAAGATCAAAGATGATATACGGAAATCCTTCTGCATAGGGATTTCAGGCTATGATAATGATGATATACGGACATCCTTATGCATGCCGGGGAATTTAACATTTTTTTTAGTTATTTTATTAATTTATAATAGAATTGGTGTATCATTTTAGGATATATTTTGATCGTATAATTATTATATATGTATGATTATTATATAGGTATAATCTGGAATTTGGTGATACAATTTTGGGTAAGAATGTCATTTCTTTATGTAAAATGTGTTTTGAAGGTATAATAAGTTTTTTTTATAAGGTTAAATAATGAGAGGATATATTTTGGTTTTATGATTATTATATATGCATAATGTGGAATTTGGTGGTACAATGTTGGGCAAGAATGTGATTTCTTTATTTAAAATGTGTTTTTGAATGAATAATTTTTTTATTTAAAATGCGTGTTTGAATGCATAATGGATTCAACGCCATGAAAAGTCCATAGAGCATAAGGATTTTGCAAATTCCAACTCAACACTATGATTTTAAGAAATCCTTGCCAAAATATAGGCTACACTTTATCATATAGGTAAAAATTCAACTCTTATATTGGCATCCTGATGTGGTGGGCATTGGGCATTGCGATATCTTTTAGGATGCAATGGCTCATGCTTTGAAGCTTTCACTTATTTCTAGTGTCTATATGGTAAAACAAAATGAAGAGGTGCTAATGATGGAGATCACAACATTAGAGGTTACTTATCCACATTCTTTATATAACAAAATTGTTGCTATTTAATGGGTTTTGGCTTTTCAATATTATGTTATATAAGTGGATTCATTCATCTTGGGCAAAGATTTATGAAAATTTTCTTTCTTCAAAAGGTTTTTTTTTTTTTTTGATGTTGATTATTAGAGTTTTTGAGAATGGTCCTTGGTTTTGGAGAAACACTAGGCTTTTTATATCTCAGTTTTCGGATTTAGATCCTCTATGTTAGTTACTACAATCCTAGTTTGGGTTCATCTTTCTACTTTGCCATCACATTTATGACATTTATCCATGTTTAAGGATATCATGAACTCCTTAGGCACTTAAAATCAAAACAGATCTTGAGAGAACTTTGATGCAACTATGTACATATGTTTATGTTTATATTTGAGTGAAGATAAACCTTGGAAAGGGCCTTTTATATAGAATGCTTATGAAATTATGATTATGAGAACACAACATTGCATTATTGAATATGTCATTTCTTAGGCCTTCTACAAGCTACATGTCCCTAAGCTCAAGCTCATCATCTTAGAAAAGAATGAAAAAAAATGAAATGGATGGAATTTTCTAAAAATTGAAGAAATCACAGGTATCAATTAAGGGATTGAGATGACAAAAAATGAAATAGATAGAATTTTCTAATAAATGAAGGTGATTAGGGTAAACATCAAAAGCCCCAAATGTCAATTGGGGAATCCATTGCATTGGCAAGGCCAATATTGAAGACATTGATACTAATCTTTCTTCCTCAAAGGAATTAAGTGTTCTTAAAACATTTTTTAGTGGAACAAAGAAACTTCATGATATTGATCTCTTCCATTCTAACAAAGAATCAATACCATTTATAAATCTTGATATACCACTTAACTTATAATTAGTTTATATAGACTTTTTTAATGGGATGGCCAAATGATAAAACAAAAAAAAGGGAAAATTTATATTTTTTTGAAGAATAGGAAAATATTTATCCACTAGGTATGGCTTTTTGTTACCATTGTAAGTGTATTTTTACATATTTAAATTTGACTTTTAGCGTTATTTATTGATATCCCTAGTTTTTGCAATTTCACAAACTTCGATGTATTAATTAAACTACCCCTAGACTTGGAGTAAATTTTTTTAGTACTAATTTTATTTTAATATATTTCTTTATTTATTAAGTTATATGAAATTTTTTTAAGATGGATTATGATTAAATGAACACACATTAATACAATGTCATACTTCCATTTTTGTATTATTAATGGTGATTCATACACATTTACCTTTTAAATTCACCATTTTCTAATTTATTTTATGTAATATTAATTCATAAATTTTGCATGAGGTGAATTTTGAAACTTAAAATAAGTCTCAAAAAAAAATTATTGTCAAAATCAACTTTACAATAATTAAACAGATTTTTAAAAATGTCAACATCCTATATAATAAATTAACATTCATTAATTTAAAAATATTTATTTATCATATTATAAGTAGTAGGTAAAACTCCATAATTAACTATAATAATAATTTTAAAAAAATACTAAAAAAATAGGTTACTTTTAAATATTCATATCAATTCAAATTCAAATAATAAATATAGTATATTCTATTTTAATTCACTTCGTATTAAAATTTAAATATAATATATAATATATTTATAAAAAATCTTCAACTCAAAATTTAAATAATAAATATAAATATTTTGTTCATGGGGTCTTTGGATAGATGGTGATTGGGTGCTCTATTAAGGCACTTTTGATGTGAAGTCACTAGTTCAATTCCCCACTCTGATCAGGGTGAAATATTGAACATGATGAAGATATAGTCCGCCCAGGCTTACAAAACAAAATATAACATATTTATAAAATTTGACATAATTAAATATTTAATTAATACATTCTTGTATACAATGAAAGGTTAAATGATAATATTAATTTTTTACATTTCCATTTACCATAACACCTCACATATACATTAAGTGTATAACATATATGATATAAATATCACTTCAATCATGACTATAACATATATAATATAACATAACACTTTTCTTCATGTTATTTTTTATATTTAGTCGAAGGCTTTCTATTTCAAATTTAGGTGGAGGTAAGGTAGTTGACTTTTTTTTAAAGATAATTGGACGGCTAAGATTAAATCTGAGAAGAATGTGCCTAGAATATCCTTTACCTTAGTCCTATATCTATGACTTTGCCCTGAGGGAGCATGGAGTGACAACAAAAAATGTTTTAAAGGTATAAAAATTAATGGAAACACAAGAGGTGAAGCATTTCGATTCTCCTACATCATGGTGATCGTGCGAAAAATTTTGATTATCGTTTGGGCCTAACGATTATTGATTATTATTTCAATTATCAAAATGGAATTAGTTAACCACCCACTTGTTTGAAAGTTGTTAGAGGAGGTGGAAAATGAATTGTTTCAACTTCATGGGTCCTCTCACTATGCATGTGAGGTCTTTATTTTCACAAATTATGGACACCTTGAATACTGATGATTGTGGTGAAAATTCTCTAAATGAGTGATCATGATTGTGTGGGGCACTGTGGTTACAATTCTCTGAACAAGTGAGGTCAGGACAATGACTGTGTGGGGTTTCTCAGGAGCAAGGCTCTAAAATTAGTGTGTCTCTTCATTAATTTTTATGTAAATATTAGAATACACAGATCAGTTGGCCTGATTTAGTGATGGATGATGCAACCCAAGTTCGTTTTCTCTCATTTATTCTTTCATTTTCAACGAGTAGGTGACATTTTGTGATTTAGTTTTGCAAGGAATTTATTGTGGTGTTAATGATTGATTCATAGATGGAGAAGGGGAATCAAATAAAATTTTGGGTGTCAAATGATGTTTCAAAATCTGATACGAAGTCGCCAGAAAAAGTTGTCCATGAGGAACTCTGCATTTCTCTAATGAAAGCCTTCCCAATTGGTAGTTTTAGCTCTGAATTAGTTATGCCCTTAGATGTCTTAGTATGTTTTCGCATGTTATTTTTGGAGGCTATTCATCCCTTTAGTTTTCTGGATTTGTTTTGTTGTGACAAAAAATAATTTGTTTGTTATACAACACAACATGTACAAATTGTATTGAAACTCTGTCATGTTGAACTGGAACCACTGTTTTGTGTTTCAACTATGCTCAAAGAAGTTGTAAGTTCTTTGGTCCCATTACAATTTCTAAAATCATTGTACATATATTTTTTGAAGATAATTGTTGTAATATATTTTTTGTAATTTGTGGTTGGTCCAATTTGCAAATGCCAGAAAAATATATTTTATCATAATACTTCAGTTGCCCATCATGGTTAATCATGGTCAACCATGGTCCAATATCGCATTGTGACAAAGATTGTCTCCATATGAAAACCAACCATGATCAGCCATGGTCCAATACATTTATAATATTTATCTTAGTGTTTATATACCTTAGGTTTAATATTATTCCCTTGGGTTATTAATATTAATCTCTTGGGTTTATAATACCTGTAGTGGTTTTAGAATTAATCCCTCGGGTTTATCAATCCCTTTGTGTAACGTCCCATTGTGACAACCATGGTCAACCATGATCCAATATCGCATTATGAAGATTGTCTCAATATGAAATCAACCATGGTCAACCATGTTTATTATAGGGTTTATGGTCACATTGTGAAAAACATTGTCTCATGGTCCAACATTGCATTATGACAACCATGGTCATTCATGGTCAATCATAGTCCAATGTCGTATTGTGACAAAAATTGTCTCAGTATGAAAATCAACCATGTTCAACCATGACTAGCCATTGTCCAATGCCGCATTGTGCCAAAGGTTATTTCAATATGAAAATCAATCATGGTCAACCATAGTCCAACATCGTATTGTGACAAAGATTTTGTCAATATGGAAATCATTTGTGGTCAACCATGTTTATTTTGTGGTTTATGATATTTATCTTAGGGTTTATATACCTTGGGTTTATAATAGGCTTTTCTCAATATTAAAATCAATCATGGTCAACCATGGTCAATCATGTTCTAATGTCGCATTGTGACAAAGATTGTCTCAATATGAAAATTAACCATGGTCCAACATTGCATTGTGACAAAGATTTTCTCGATATTACAATCAATCATAGTCAACCATGGTCAATCATGGTCAACCATGGTCACATTGTGAAAAAGATTGTCCCTTGGTCCAACATCACATTGTGGCAACCATGGTCAAGGCTGAACCATGGTCTAACATCGCATTGTGACAAAAATTGTCTCGATATGAAAATCAACCATGGTCAACCATGGCGAACCATTATCCAATGTCGCATTGTGACAAATATTGTGTCTTAGGGTTTATAAACCTTGGGTTTATAATATTTATCCCTTGGGTTTAATATTATTCCCTTGGGCTTTTAATATTAATCTCTTGAGTTTATTATTCCTTTGGGTTTAAAATATTTATCTTAGGGTTTATATACCTTGGGTTTATAATATTAATCCCTTGGGTTTAATATATTCCTTTAGGATTATAATACTTTAGGGTTTTAAAATTAATCCCTTGGGTTTATATTATCAATCCCTTGGGTTTATCAATTGAAATATTCATATCCCATGGCTTTATCAATCCCTTGGCCCAACGTCACATTGTGACAACCATGGTCATCCATGCTCAACCATGGTCCAACATCGCATTGTGAGAAAGATTTTCTCACTCTGAAAATCAACCATGGTCAACCATGCTTATTATAAAGTATATAATATTCATTATTTATTATTAATATTTTTAGTAACAATATTATTGTTAGTATTATTATTTAATATTATTTAATAAATTTAGATTATTTGATTTAATTATTAATTAATTAATACTTATTTTTTATAATTATAGATGTCTTTCAGATTAATCATATCATTAAGTTATAGTCCCATTTCGAACCATTTAATATGGTTTATCCTTTGTCCTTGGGATAAACCACATTAGATGGTTCGAAACATAGACAATAACTTATATGTGATTAATGCTGAAAGACAATCCATAATCTTATATTAGATCACAAACATTAAGATCAGTATTCATAATTATTATTTACTCATTAATTAATTATGTAATAATAATTAGTGGTTATATATTATTTTTAATTGGATTGTATAAGTTTTATTAATATAATTAATTTGGCTAATTAATTTAATGTACATTATTGTTTTGCTTCTATTTATTATTATTATTTTTTATTTATTATTATTTATATAATAATTTTTATTTTTATTTGTTTGTATTTTTAATATTTATATAATTATATTTATTTTATTTATTTTTTTTTTTTTTTTTTTTTTTTTTTTTTTTTAATAATTCGGGGTAACTCTAATTATATTAAGGAAAATAGGAAAAGATATGTACAAGAGGACAATGCCTCTGAGAGCGATTGAACAGCTCTCTGTCAAGTTTTCCCAAACAAAATGTGCCCTTCTTAGATGTGAGGGCCTGATAGCAATACATGAACTGTTCATGGCTGTAAGAGACAATGACATAATTTCTTTCCTCAAAATAACAATTCCAGTCTAATGAGTTATGCATAATAGCTAGGAATTTTAACAAAAAGCATAAGCACAGGTGCCTGCAAGATAAGAGTGGTCGCTGGTTGAGGACGCGCATCATGGGTTCTGCGAGTTGGGCGTTTCTCCCGAACTGTACATAGGTAGCAAAACATAACAAAAACAGGAGCTAAACCTCTGGATTTATGCCTTAATCCTTATCCGCCTTGCCTTCCTCCTGGTTCTTTGCCGCCTGCTGCTCTGCCTCCCATTCAGCTTCCTCCCGTTCTGGATCAGGAACCATTTCCACTTCCATACCTTCGGGTATGTCCTCAAGCCTTTGAATTCCTGGAGGGAGAATTGGGTAGAGGATACTACTGAAAAAACGTTTTGATTTCTTGTCATGTTCAGGAGCTTTCGTAGCTTGGAGGGTCGTCACCGTATGCTGAACCGAGCTGGTATTTTCCATGTCCATTAGACTACATATTTCGCGGAGGGCCTCAGTCTGTTCTTCCTGTTGAACGCCTGTGCTTTCCTCTTCGAGCCTGCTCTGAGAGGAAGGGAGGTAAGAGCTTTCTTCCTTGCCCCTGCTTGGAGAGGAATTGTTAGTGCTGGGCTCCTGCTCCTTTGAAGTTTCCTTTCCGCTTCCTTCTTCTCCGTATTCCTCCACAAAAACCACAGTGATTAACGTTGAGACTGTCGGCCTGTTGGTGCGTCGGTGGTATTTGAACTTCACTGTCTGCACCGAATTACTTATTTCAGAGTTTGAATCATCAGAACCAGGAGAGCTAGGCACGGCATAAGCCAGCGGGGATACACGCCGCGGGCTTTGAGCGCCTCTGCTACCAGGATTCCCCCTCTGACCTTGGTTCCTCCCTCGGCTTGGCTTAGCGTGGCCTCTAGGTGCCATCTTTAACCTGTATTGCTCCGACTGTAATTGAGCTTTTCGCACCTCCGATATGAACAGTATCAGGAAGGGGCCAGCCTCAATCTGCCCTCTGCACCGTAAGTGATTCGGCCTCCCAAACCAGAGTTTGGTTTTGCGCCTATGCTTAACCACTCCAACACTCTCCTTCTCTGTCAACAATCTCCCATTAGCTTGCAGGGCTGAGCTGCAATTCCGCGCCTGTTCAGACAGGCAGGTCGACAATAAACTTCCGCTCCTGGACATTCTATCTGTTTCTTTGTAAATTCCTTGAGATTTCGGACGATGGGAATGGCATTGAATGGCATTGAATGGCCCTTTAATGTAATTTATTGCGCGCTGTCAAATGGCCTTCACGCAGGGGACTCCTCGTGTCAGTCACATGGCTGGCATTCAACAAAGTGTCACCTGCATCCGGGTAATAATTATTATTTATTATTGTTGATTTATTATTTAAATTATTATTATTATTATTTTTTATTTATTTTTATGTAATTATAATAATCATAATATTTTTATTATTATATATTTATTAATGATTTGTGTAATAGATACAAATGAAATTTTCATTGTATATCAATTATATTTATTTAATTAAATAAATATAAATTAATGTGGCTGTGATAATATTAATATAATATATTATATTTTAAAATATTTATATAAATATTTTCTAATTTTCATTATATATTTTTGGTTTATATTATAAATCACGCCATGTTTAATTGTATTTGATTATATATCATTATATGCTTTTTAATTATATACAATATAAGGGGGAGTTTATCAAAAGCGTTCTCAATTTATTTAGGGACTTCGTCGTTCCTCTTTCCAAGTGAGTGTTAGAATATGTAATTCCTACTTGTCACATTATGATTATTTCTAACTAGAGGAGTCTGTTCCTAGCCATGTTTTTAGATTTGTGTGTTGTTGAGATATTCTCTCAACCAAGAGATTATGTGTCCAAGTGATGCAACCCTAAGGCTGCACAATCAATATAACTAATCGGGAATCATTGTCCCCTTTAACGACCCTCTAAAGATCCATGCCAAATATATGCATCGGAAGTGTTTTACAGGCATCCAGCCTTAAAACCTCCAACTGGATCGAAAATGATCCATTCAATCACCCTGCCGAACACCCCTGTACCATTTACTTAACATAATATCGCTATCGCAAACCATCGCAGGCCCATATATATTGGAATATATGAATACGTGGAAACACAATGAAACCACACAAAAACATTGAAAAACCCTATAAACATTGATTTTTTACCTTTTCTTTTGGCGCGCTTATCATACGCTGAAGTCAATGCACCCAGCATTTGTGACTGTTGATCTGGAACGATAAGATCTAATGGTCCAGATCAAATTGCCTTATCGGCGATCATATTCCAATAGTCCCATATATCAGCACTAGTCTTCGCAAAGGCCCGATGCGATATGTCGCAATCGGCAATCGCAAGGGGTTGGGTCTAAGCCTTTGACATAACTCCGCTCCAAAATGTCGATGCCATCTAAGTGCCCGGACCTGATGTGACTCAAAGCTCCCGATTATAAAATTTCAAATCCACTTCCTTGAATCCGCTAAGAGTTAGCGTGATTTCCCTTTATAATTGGATTTCGGTGATGCGACAAATAAATACAAAGGGCGATGTGGTTTGGGGTTCTACGGACCCGATATCATTCAAAACCTCCATTTAAAAGCTTTGAGGTCTGGATTCTCAGTTTAAATGCAGTTTGAGCCAATACTTAGTGTACTTGGGTTTTTTTGACGCAGGCCTAGACCTGCAATACCCATAATCTTTTCTCTCTGTGCATATAAGAATGCATGCTCAACAAATGCCAAATCAAAAACCTCATTCATTGGAAAATTCATACTTTAACATTTGCATGCGGAAGCATTTAAAACATATGATTCAAAACCAGAATCCAA
This sequence comes from Pinus taeda, assembly GCA_000404065.3. Classification (NCBI taxonomy): domain Eukaryota; kingdom Viridiplantae; phylum Streptophyta; class Pinopsida; order Pinales; family Pinaceae; genus Pinus; species Pinus taeda. Next base: position 86,331 of record APFE031220108.1, read on the forward strand.
CTTTAAATTTCAAGCTTCAATATAACATCAGTCCCACATGTCGAATAGTATTGAAACTCACCTCACACATTCAGACCAAATGCCAATAACCTTTGGTTCATCACTTTATGGTTTATGAAAACCATATCCATTTCTCTATGATCAATCATTCGGAAGCTTATCAAACAATCCAATAACTCTCATTATATATGGTCGGATTCAATTAAAGATTGCGCCCTTACTTTTATATTCAACCTGGCATCTTATATAATTTTAACCCCAGTGCTTAATTCCCACACATTTGCCAATTAATTTTAAACACATTACTCAGTTTTCATTTCATTTATTCCCAACTTGCAAACAAATCTCCATAAACAAATGCGCCCATGTGTGAAGACCGAGTCTGCCAATTTAATACAACCATATATCATCTTTATGCAAACACCAACATATATTACCTGTTCGAATTTCGGCAATATATCAATCTCTGGACTGCCTTCAAATTTTGGACTTCACCAGCAATCGAACCATTCAATTCCACTGCACTTTCATTCAACCACAGGTCGATATTAACACATCGATTTGTATAACTTCCATTCTTTTGTTTTTCCAATTCCGATTTTCTTCAATCTCTGAACCTGCAGCTTAAATAACTCAACACGATTTCAAACATTTTTCATAACAGTTCAACTCAATGCTCATTAAACAATTGCGCCTTCTATAAAATCGACTCTCCAAGTCGATGTGCCAACACATTCAACAATGTTCAATATGTCAACAAACAGTGTTCTACTTCAGTCGACTATAATGCCACATAGTCTGTAAATAATCGACCCCCAAACAGAAACTTCAAGGCCCTTCGAAAAAGATGCAAACCGGACTGAACTTTAATCACCGCCTTCTCTACTGTAACACTACGACATGATCTTAGCGTTACCAATTTAAAAACCAAAGGTTTAATGCAAACTTACCAGATTCGATTTCAACGCAGCTGCTTCTCTCAGCATTCCGTCACATAGCTGCACTTCCAATGTGTTATCCAATTCTCACAACGCAACCAAACAACGTGTGATCTTAAATTAAATTCAATTGAAGTTTTATGCAGCACACATTAAACATCGTTCACAAACTCAGCGCTATATATCACAGTAAACACCAATTTAATACTACAACAAATGCTCAATCGATCTTGACATACATCGATCTTTCCACAGCTAAAATTGATCACGCATTCAAGGTATTATAAGCGCCATTCACAATTTGATTGATATTGAATCCAATTTTAGAAACTAAATATACATCAGCTTCCAATTAATTGCCATTCCACGACTTTGATTCAGGCTTGATTCAACGCCTTCTTACACTCAAACAAATTTGCATAGTTTTGACAATATCGACATCAATTATTCAAATTGATCTGTCAGTCCTTACAAAGTTCAATTCATTCAATTGTCCTTGAATTCATAAACACATCCAATACAAGTGCGCATCACTCAAGTCTCAATTTCAGAAATTAACACCCAATTTCTAAAACCATTAATAAACTCTAAAACACACTTATCATATTAATAATGAAAATACTTACAAATTGTTCTTCCTGGCCAGATATTCAACATTTAGGCCCTTACAATTTGCCCAGAGGATTTCAAGCTTTGGCTGTCCAAGCTTCACTTTCTCCTCTCTATTCTATCCTATCTACCCTAATTTTCCTTTGAGGCTCATAAATTTATACAATTTGAATTGAACCAATTCTGGTTCATATCCCTTTAATCACTCAGCAAAATCCCCAAATATTTCAACAAATCCTAAAATCACTCTTGAATCCCTAAGGATCCTCTCTCACCCAAAATGAATAAAACTAATTTCTAAATTAAAATCTCTCATCCCTTTACATCCTCAACTGACCAAATTCTCTCATATATGAGAATTATTTACAAAATCCTCACTTTTAGAATTTATCTCCTATTTTATTTAAAAATACCAAATTAATTAATAAAACAATTAAAATGTCACATTCCCCTTTATTACATAAATAAAAAATGAAAGTTGGCCTTGATGCTCCTGCATCAGACTCCCAAGTTTGAAATTAATCATGATCACCTGATCATGCGTTCAGATCTCTGTTTGCTTCGATCCCATATCTTGTGCTGCAACTTTCCATTTGTCACTGCTTCTATCTGTTGTTCTTCTCCAGGTCTCCATATCTTATGCTGTCTTGCTCCACTAGCTGCACTTTCACAGTCTGTCTCTATTTTCATTTTGCTGATGCTTCTGCTACTTCTCTTCCTTGCTAATGTCTTCCTCTGAGACACTTTCAACATGATTCTTCTGATTAATTCAATTTCTTGGTCCAATAAATCTTCAAGCTGCTGATTTCTTGCTGCCTGTCGAGCTAAGACGACTTGTTCAGTTCTTACTCGTTCAATTTTTACCGTCACTTGCTGACTTCTTGCTTCTATACTTGCTCCTGTTCTTACTGCCACCCAATCATCCAAACCCTCTTGTCCTCTGCAATGAAAAACTTCTTCTCTGTTTTCTCCTATCAGCAACTTACTGGACTGGTACATTGTGTACTCTTTTCTGCTATCTTCATCTCTATGCATCTGCAACTTCGAATTCTGAAATTGAGATTCTTTTTGCACTGAATTCTGATCATTCAGCATCCTTTCCAACAACATAACGTCCTCATCCCATGGATTAGAAATTTCCACAAAATTCTCGTCTTTCTCCTTCATTTGACTTCTCAACTGAGTCAAATGTCCTTCAACACCGGTGATAATACCTGCATTCACAACACACTTGTTAAAAAAAAAATCATAAGGCATCAGTGCCTTACTTCTCTCTGCCAGCACCTCAGTATGCTGTTCTGAATTCTCCCTCTCAATCAGCACATCAGTATGTTGATTCTCTCTTCCCAAAGAATTCTCTAAAGAATTCTCAAGACTATCAACTAGTCTTCCTCTCACACCATCTGTTTCCATGATGTCTTTTTGTTCTCGTTCACTGTACTGAACTCTTTCTTCTGCAATCTCCCTGTCATACTCCGAATTCTCCAACAAATATTCCAACAATGCAATTTCTCTGTGGCATTGCTGAAGCATATCAGCATCACTTACAGTCCCTGCATTCATACACAAACTTTCAGTTTGAAAAATACAAAGTTCAACAGTCTCAACTGTTGGTTTATATACCAGCTCTTCCAGCTGATCCTCTTCTTTATTCACAAGAACCTTCTCCTGTGTTGTAACAACTTTACAAGATTGCACATCCTCATCAGTAAAACCTGTAATCACATCACAATTGTCAGCTACAAAAATACACGATTTTACATTATCCAACTGATCTGGATTTACCCAATAACTCAAGAAATCATCAATGGTCTTCTCCTCTGTTTCACCAATGGAAACCTCCTCTTCCAACTCAGCTGCTCTAAGTTCTTCCCGTCTCAACTGTACATCCATCATCTGCTCGAGATTCCTCAGCTCCTCTGTTAACTACATGTTTATCTGCCGATCTCTTTTCTGCTATAGCCTCTGCCACTTCACTCTCTTCCTCATCAGTAAACCATGTCTCTGGTCTTTCACATTTTCCCGTAACAACTCTATCAATAGCTCAATATGAACTGCTATCTCAGCTTTCTCTTTCTCATACTCTTTCTGAGTCAACTGCTGTCTTATGCCATTCGCTTTGGCATATTTCTTCTCTTTTCTACTGTGGCCTCTTTCTGAACCTCTGCTTTCTCCTTTATGACTTTCAGTAGTCATCTCCTTCGCCATGAGTTTCTCACCCATGAGTTGCACCAAGCCTCTACAACAACAAACTCTCTTGCTGCCACTTACCTCACCAATCCTTCCCTCCGAATCTGGTCTTTTGGTAATCACCGGTCCTCTACTGGAACCTTTCGAGCATTCTCCACTGCTCCTTTAGGCTTCTCTCATCTGCAACTTCCAAGAACACACTTGTCTTTTTCATTCAACCTCTGTTGAATCTTTAGGTTCTGCCACATTCACTTAGAATCCCTTGCTGGACTCCTTCATCACTGCACTCTAACTGTGATCTACTTCTTCCCGTTGAGATTTCTTCACTATGCCTGTAAATAAAATTATCCAAGAATAACCTTTAAACCATAGATAAATAATACCTGTCAGCTCACTTTTCAAGATCATGTTGATCTTGTTTCACTTCCTCAACTACACTGCATCTCTGTGCTGCAATATTCATCAGTTCCAAAATCTAACATTCGTTCATCACATGCAATTAACTTAACTTAAAAACTTGAATCTTCAAACAGAGCTATTCTAGCTCTGATACCAAAAATGACGCAGGCCTAGACCTGCAATACCCAGAATATTTTCTCTTTGTGCATATAAGAATGCATGCTCAACAAATGGCAAATCAAAAACCTCATTCGCTGGCAAATTCATACTTTAACATTTGCATGCAGAAGCATTTAAAACATATGATTCAAAACCAGAATCCAACTTTAAATTTCAAGCTTCAATATAACATCAGTCCCACATGTCGAATAGTATTGAAACTCACCTCACACATTCAGACCAAATGCCAATAACCTTTGGTTCATCACTTTATGGTTTATGAAAACCATATCCATTTCTCTATGATCAATCATTCAGAAGCTTATCAAACAATCCAATAACTCTCATTATATATGGTCGGATTCAATTAAAGATTGTGCCCTTACTTTTATATTCAACGTGGCAACTTATATAATTTTAACCCCAATGCTTAATTCCCACACGTTTGCCAATTAATTTTAAACACATTACTCAGTTTTCATTTCATTTATTCCCAACTTGCAAACAAATCTCCATAAACAAATGCACCCATGTGTGAATACTGAGTCCGGAAATTTAATACGACCATATATAATCCTTATCCAAACACCAACATATCTTACCTGTTCGAATTTCGGCAATATATCAATTTTTGGACCGCCTTCAAATTCTGGACTTCACCAGCAATAGAACCATTCAATTCCACTGCGCTTTCATTCAACCACAGGTCGATATTAACACATCAATTTGTATAACTTCCATTTTTTCGTTTTTCCAATTCTGATTTTCTTCAATCTCTGAACCTGCAGCTTAAATAACTCAACACGATTTCAAACATTTTTCATAACAGTTCAACTCAATGCTCATTAAACAATTGTGCCTTCTATAAAATCGACTCTCCAAGTCGATGTGCCAACGCATTCAACAATGTTCAATATGTCAAAAAACAGTGTTCTACTTCAATCGACTATAATGCCACATAGTCTGTAAATAATCGACCCCCAATCAGAAACTTCAAGGCCCTTCGAAAAAGATGCAAACCGGACTGAACTTTAATCACCGCCTTCTCTGCTGTAACACTACGGCATGATCTTAGCGTTACCAATTTAAACACCAAAGGTTTAATGCAAACTTACCAGATTCGATTTCAATGCAGCTGCTTCTCTCAGCATTCCGTCACATAGCTGCACTTCCAATGTGTTATCCAATTCTCACAACGCAACCAAACAACGTGTGATCTTAAATTAAATTCAATTGAAGTTTTATGCAGCACACATTGAACATTGTTCACAAACTCAGCGCTATATATCACAGTAAACACCAATTTAATACTACAGCAAATGCTCAATCGATCTTGACATACATCGATCTTTCCACAGCTAAAATTGATCATGCATTCAAGGTGTTATAAGCGCCATTCACAATTTGATTGATATTGAATCCAATTTTAGAAACTAAATATACAACAGCTTCCAATTAATTGCCATTCCATGACTTTGATTCAGGCTTGATTCAATGCCTTCTTACACTCAAACAAATTTGCATATTTTTGACAATATCGACATTGATTGTTCAAATTGATCTGCCATTCCTTACAAAGTTCAATTCATTCAATTGTCCTCGAATTCATAAACACATCCAATACAAGTGCGCATCACTCAAGTCTCAATTTCATAAATTAACACCCAATTTTTAAAACCATCAATAAACTCTAAAACACACTTATCATATTAATAATGAAAATACTTACAAACTGTTCTTCCTGGCCAGATATTCAACATTTAGGCCCTTACAATTTTCCCAGAGGCTTTCAAGCTTTGGCTGTCCAAGCTTCACTTTCTCCTCTCTATTCTATCCTATCTACCCTAATTTCCTTTGAGGCTCATAAACTTATACAATTTGAATTGAACCAATTCTGGTTCATATCCCTTTAATCACTCAACAAAATCCCCAAATATCTCAACAAATCCTAAATCACTCTTGAATCCCTAAGGATCCTCTCTCACCCAAAATTAATGAAACTAATTTCTAAATTAAAATCTCTCATCCCTTTACATCCTCAACTGACCAAATTCTCTCATATTTGAGAATTATTTACAAAATCCTCACTTTTAGAATTTATCTCCTATTTTATTTAAAAATACCAAATTAATTAATAAAACAATTAAAATGTCACACCCCCCTTTATTACATAAACAAAAAATGAAAGTTGGCCTTGATGCTCCTGCATCATTTTTCCACCTGCGAAGCCAGAACACTAAAATGCATTCACCAATTGATCCCTTAACACCAGATCTCCATTAAAACATATGAAAACACAGACCAACATCGAATTCATCTGAAGGCAGGAAAGAAAACAAACATTCCAGGCCTCCAGAGGCCGGTTGTATAACTATGCATGCGACATTGGTTATTCATATTAAACGATAATAGGGATTTGGTCGTAGGCCTGATCACATAGAAAAACCCTCTGTCTCAAAGGAACACATCAATTACACAGTTCCACACTCAAAGAAATTCTCTTTACAAACATAATACAACTACATTCGAGGCTCTCTCCCTCCTTTGGCCTAATTCTCTTAACTAATGGCCTCTTTCTTCTACACAGGTCGTAGGCTTACAGAGCTCTCGTGTCTTCTCCTTCTCTGTCTCTCCTCTCGTATCTCCCCTTCAGAAAACAAAGGAAACACATATATGTTAAGCTAACTATCTCCTCCACAATTGGAGGAATAAATTACACATTTAGAATCCAAATCCTATCCTAAGCTAACAAACTAAACTATTTGGCTTGATCTCCACGCAGGGAGGATCATTTGCCATTTTTTATTCCCAATTCTATTCAGAATTAGGCCACTCTTAACTACTTACATTTATTTGAAATTAATACAAATTTAACAACCAAGTCTTCCTCCAAACTTGCATTAGCCACAACATGTGACCACTCCATCACATTGCTGGCTAGGTCTAGATGCCCTTGCATCAGACCCTAAAAATTTAAATTAATCATGATCTCCTGATCATGCACTTCTGATCTGTTTCATACTGGATCCCATACTTGGTTTGGTAGTCTCCTTGGTTACTGTTGTTGTTGTTTGTCCCTCAAGTATCCATCCTTTATGCTGTAATGCCCCATTTGTTATGCTCTCACTGTCTACTACTGTCCTTTTCACATATTTTGTTGTTGTTTTACTCACTCTAATTCACAATTTTCCATTCCCTTCACCTGTACCATTCGTTCCAACCAATCTTCCTTTCTTCTTTTGTCCTGTATTTGTTTTATTGGAATGTTGTTGTATGAGTTTCCACAACTCATCCAATTCTTTGTTCACTTCTCATATGTTGAATACTATTCCCATACAACTGATTGTGTTCTTGAAGTAGAACATCATAATCCCTATGCTAATAACCTTCCATATACATTTCTGAAATGTACAAATGCCTTCTCCATTGATTCTCTACAATAATCCCAGGTCCTTCTTCTGGTTTCTCATTCATGACTTCATTATTCCTTACTTCAAATTCCAGCATACCTGTAACTCCACAAATTTCTTGAAATCTCAAAATTTTTCCTACTTTTTTAGCTACTTGGAATATTTCTTCTTCCGGCTTCATTTCTGCACTCTTAAGGATTATGGAATTATACTTGTCTACCCCTGAAATGTCACTTCCAACCTTTTCTTCATCAATAAATTTTTGTGGTATAATAGTAATTATGTTACTATTATTTCTTGTACTCATCTCCAATTCAACAGTTTCATACTGTAAATTCACCACCATTTCATCATTTTGAGACTTTATGATCTCACCCTTCATTAATTACATTGCCTTTTTCCTGCATATAAATCTTCATCAGATTCAAGCAATTCATTAAACATAAGTACTTTACCTTGCTTCCTCTTCAAAAGACTTGACTTATGCCACAATTTTGTCATCTCATTTCAAATTTCTTCCAAGAGTTCTGCACAATATTCACTGTCTGCATCATCTATCTTTAATCCTTCTTTACTCTGGCTTTCTTCAAGGTCAATGATCCTCAATGACTGTTTAATATCTACAAAGTCTTCTATATCAATCTTCAATAGCCGTCCTCTTTTGGATTCAATTTTAAACAGTTGTCTAATATCTACATAATTTACTACAACTATGTTTAACAACTGCTCTTCCCTCTGCATCACATAATTACGTGAGTTTCCTTCACTTATGACAAACCTAAACAGTTTCCTTACCTCAGTGTATCCTTTGATTTCTTTAATTCTTTTGCCATCCTCCTTTAGACTTATCCTTTGGATGTCATTTGACTGGACATCTTCCTGCACTTGGTTGTAACTTCCCTCCTTATTCTGCATATGACTATCAGTAGTCATCTCTCCACTTGTTAATATAACAGTTTCCAATTACTGCTTGTCTTTCCTCAAGTTTATATGACTTGCAAACACACAACAAATTTCAATTTTCAAAATACAATACCCTTCATTTTCTTTTGATGCTTCAGGGACCAATCCTCCATCATAGATCTTTTGGATTTTAGCATATTCTTCTTGTTGTGACTCTATTTCTGTGAGTCCTTCCTCCTTTAACAAATCAATATGATTTTTTTCAAGTTCTTTGAACTCGTTTATCAGCTTACCATTCCACCTCTGTTGCAATAAATTCCACTTGACTCTTTTCTTCATTCTCGATATGTATCTTCGGTCTTCACTTGTTTTTCTTTGTACTGCCAGACTAATCTCCAGTTCTTCATTCTTGATAAATTAAAGGTCTAAAATGGAACCTTTAATTTGCCTTGAGTTCAAATCACTTGAAGCAAATTTATCAAGAAGCATTATTTTATTGTTCCAATGCCAATTTCTTCAAATCTTAAATTAGAATCCCCACAAATCTAAGCTTATTACTATTCTAGAGGCTTAGAATTCTGTTCATAGCTTCGAACCAGTAAAATACAAGTGACTTGAAAGATTTCTCAAGAAGCGTTAATATATTGTTCCAACTACAATTTCTTCCAACCCTTAAAGAACATATTAGAATTCAAAATCTCAATTGCAAAGGCTTCGATATATAAAATACAGCTAAAATCCATGCAAAGCTTATTATTTTCTTGTTTTTTTTTTTCACAACTTTGAATCAATACAAATCACTTGAACCAAATTTATCAAGAAACTGTGTTTTATTTTTTCAACGGCCAATTCTTCCGATCTTTGATGCTTCTGAAATGCAAAAAAAGATGATCATAAAGGACAAACTAAAATCCAAAACCTCGATTTCAAAGGCTTTGATTTGTCAATCAAAAGTAAGATGTCTGCAAAGCTTTTTCTTTCGAGAGGCTTTATCCATCATCGTTCTTGAACTAGTATATCTCTTCATAGCATCGAACTGTATTCTCAAGGTGAAATTAAATTTAAAAAAAGGGATATTCAAGAGTGTAACTTTGTGTTGCTTTGTAACTGGTCATCCCATGAATTTTGAGTCAATGACGTAGTAATCAATTTTCATGGTGAAATTAAAATAAAACAAAGGGATGTGGACAATGGAGAGGTCTTGATGTGCTTTAAAGTTTTACATGGTTGCCTTTTTTAATTTGATTTGTATTCTGGTTTGTTTACATAGAATGTTGTTTTTTTTTACATTCTCATCCAAGCAGGATATGATTTTTACTAGTTACTTTATTAAGATATAAGTTTTAGAGTATTTCAAATATATATTTTTTACAATAAGGTCATGTTGCTATTGTTTAAATTGGTCCATCACTTGTTAAGTGGGACACTATTACTTATATTAATGAAACATCTCTTGTTAATTTTCTTAGGTAGGTAGGGTGTCCTTATCTCCCATCTTCCTATAGAGTACTCTGGTCACATCTTCTTTCTTCTATGTTACTATTGATTCCTCTACTACAACCTTACCATGCTTCCTTTGCAACATAGTGGGAAAAATATATCATAATTCATTTGTCAAACTAGAATTATCGAGTTGAATGCAAATTGACTCATCATTGTTATTCAAGTAAAACCACCCGCTAGAATTACCCAGTTGGTGGTTCGTAAGGAGGTTGTTAAAATATTTCCTTACATCATTCTTAGCCAAATAAAAAAAATGACCCAATATATCATATATATAATATAAATAAAATAAAATAATAAGTAAATTATTTTACCAACACTAAAAAAATTATACTTTCTTCCTCACTAAAAAAAAAAAAAAAAAAAAAAAAAAAAAAAAAAAAAAAAAAAAAAAAAAACTATATGTTACTTGTTGAGCCTAGAGGCTTATTCTACATAAAAGTATGAGGGTGATATGTAATTCCTTCACGCTCAATTTGGATTTGAAAAATGTCTCTTAAAAAAATATTTTAAATAAAAAAAATGTGAGCTATAATAAAAAGGTAAATGATTATACATATTTGGTTAGTTTTTAATTAAAAACATTATAAAACATCAATAATGCTCACCTAAAAAAATGCCAGCTATAATAAAAAGGTAAATGATTATACATATTTGGTTAGTTTTTAATTAAAAATATTATAAAACATCAATAACTTGGTTATGATGTAATACAATTTCATGTAAAGTAATTAGAAGTAAAAAAAAAAATTGCGAGTACAATGTTTAAACCTTATACTTTTCAAAATATTTCAACATGACATTTAAATAAACTATTTGAAGATCTATGTTAACTAATTTATGTCTATATCAACTTTATATATATTTGTATATTAGAAAAATGTTAAAATAAGATATTTTAATGTTGTATATAATAAAATATTGAATGTGGGTTATACTTGAAAATATATTAATAACAAAAAATCAATTTTAAAATGCATGGAAGCACATGTTATGTAAAATATTTTGATGTCAACTATGTATATATTGTATATTGTTTTAAAAAAATTATGTATATATCATAAAAACTATTGTAAAAATTAATTTTTATGGTTAAAACATTTGAAGTGGTCTCAATATTTTTAACAATTTGGTCCTTTTTATGTATATGTTTTTTTTGTCCAATTCCAATAAAGCTTTTTTGGACTTATAAGTTTAAGTTGTATTCTATATAACATTCAAAAATACAAATTTAACAATGAAACAAAGGAAGTTTGGTTGTGTTAGATACTTGAAATGCTATAACAATAAAAATTTAATTTTTCAATTACTTTATAGACATTTTATTATTCTTATTATTATTATTATTATTATGAACCATATATAATATGTAAATTGTTGACATTGAGATAATCTAGTTAACACGAGCACATTTAGATAATTTAGTTAACATATTTCATTCTCATTCTGCTCACTAAGTTCATTGTTGCGCCGAGAGGCGCGCCCAGTTTAGGTTGGATGGGTGAGCATTAGATGTGTTCTTGTTAGATGGGTGAGAGTTAGATGTGTGAGCCTATTAAATGGGTGAGCATTAGGTGGGTGAGCATTAGATGTGTGAGCATTAGATGGGTGAGTGTTAGATGTGAGATGTGAGATATTTTTTAAAGTCAGTTTAGGGTGGATGGGTGATCATTAGATGTGTGCGTGTGTGAGCATTAGATGGGTGAGTGTTAGATGTGAGATGTGAGCTATTTTTTAAAGTTATTTTAGTATGGATAGGTGAGCGTTATATGTGTGCCTGTTAGATGGGTGAGCGTTAGATTTGTGAGCATTAGATGGGTGAGTGTTAAATGTGAGATGTGAGGTGTTAGACGAGCGTTAGGTGAGTGAACATTAGATGTGTGAGCATTAGATGGGTGAGTGTTAGATGTGAGATGTGAGGTGTTAGATGCTAGAGGTGATATATTTTTTAAATTCATTTTTTTTTTTTTTTTTTTTTTTTTTATATTGTAGCTTTGTTCAATTTTTTAGATAAAAGGAAAATATTAATATACATATCACATTAAAATATCTAACATATAAATAGTACTGGTAAATTAACATTTGTTTTACCATAACCATTTTAAAATTTAATTAATAAGTGGATAAAAATTTAATATTTACAATATAACATGATTTTAATCATGAATATTATTAAATTCTAAATAAGCTTTTTAAAAATACCACTATGAATACGTGAAGAGAAAGATAGAGGGAGGGAGGGAGAGAGGGAGAGAGGAGGGAAGAAATTCATAATACCATGGGCTAATAACATGGTTTATCAAATGTCATGGGCCATCTAGGCTTTTGATTATTATGTTATGGATCTAGGCTTTTAATTATTTTGTTACAATACCATGGGCCAATACCATGGCTTATTAATACCACATGCTCAAAAACCATAACTTATTTCAATATTTTACAAACACATTATTTTATAACATTTTTTAATTAAATCTAAAAGCAAAAAGGTTATAATTATTTTTGAGGCGTATATAAACCCTCCATCCTCACAACTACTAAAGATATTCCCATAGAGATTAAATAAAGGTTTTAAAAAATTAAAAGTGAGAATAATTTTATATATACATATGTGGAATTTATATAATATAAATAATATTATAAAGAACCGGGATAGATGCATCTTAACCAAAGATCCAAGTGAAGGCAAAAATCAAAGTGACTACCAATGATAGAGGAAAGATAGTGCATGATTCTTTTAAGTTTTTTGTTATTGTATTTTCTTTGACATGATTGATTGAAAATATAGGTTTAATATTTTATAACCAAGTTTTTTTTAGATACTTTCTGAAACACTATACAATGGGATCATATTTAAGAGAAAGAGTGAGATGGAGGGGGCATAGAGTGGGGGAGAGAGAGACATAGAGGTGGGAGAGACAAGGAGAGAGATGAAGGAAGAGAGATAGGAGGGTGGAGAGAGGAGAAGAGAGGGAGGGAGAGAGATGGATTTAGAGGGGGAAAGAGAGGGAGAAAAGAACAAATAAATTGAGGGATATAGGTGGAGAGAGAGAGGGAGTGACAAGGGAGAGATGAAGATGGAATGAAGGAGAGAGGAAATGAGGGAAGAGTTAGAACATGAGAGTGTTGGGTCCCTATAATACTAGTGATTACCCCATTACTAGTGTAGTTGCATATCTTATTAATATTGTTGTGCCCCTATTATCCCCATATTGTTATTTTTGTGGCTTTATATTATTATTGTTAGGTCAGCTGCGTTATATTGTGACTCCTTAGACTCCTATATACAGAAAGGAGGTTTTGTCATTTGAATCATCCAAGAATTGTTCGTTTATGTAATGTAAAGGAGGTTGCCCCCTCGAAGAGGCTGAATTCTAAGGCGTTGATCTATCTTTTCTTGAGCTGGTTTCATAACATTTGGTATCAGAGCTTTGTATTCTAGGGTTTCGCTGCTTCAAATAGGTCATCGTAGCATTTCCGCTATAACTTTGTTTATGTGACGTTTCAGAAGCTAAAAAAAAACCCATTTGATAAGAAAGCGTGCTGAACCTTGAGTCCAAATTTCGGAGCTTTTCGCGCTATATTTGCGGAGATATGATCTGAGGAAGTTGGTCTTTTTGCAGAATCTTGAATTACATTCCAAATAGGTGACCTGGGGAAAATCGTCATAACGTTCTCTCTGAGCATCGGATTGAAATTTTGTAAGAAATTACAGAAAGAGGACGGACTTTAGTTTCTTGTATATATTTTTTAGAGCCAAAGGTCGAAACAGTGACTCATGGTATGTCGTACAAGTTTGCTCTACTGAACTAGTCTATAATCAGGTCACTGTGGGAGATTTCGCATAACTCTTCCTTGGAGAATCCAATTTGGATCAGACTTGTGGCATTGGAAAGA
>APFE031220110.1:13858-40191 GCA_000404065.3 Pinus taeda
ATATCATCCTCATCATTGCTGTTTCTCAAGATTTTTATCTACTCCTTTTCATCCATTTAGATGCTTCTAAATTTAATCTGGTGTTAACAGAAAGCTTATTTTTATTTGCTTGATTGTACCTGAATGCTGGAGGCATGCCTGCAAAGTTATATTAGTATCGATATTGCACTGGGGTAAATAAACTGCTTGAGCTATGTAACTGTAAAGATACAGAGTCTTTGATTTCTAAGTGAAAAGCTTGATTTTATGAGCATGTTTTTGTTCTGCAGGTTGTTAATGCTAATGTGTCATTGAAAAGACTGGAGGATCTGTTTTTGGCAGAAGAAAGAATATTGCAACCAAACCCACCCATTCAGGCAGGCCTGCCTGCTATATCAATTAAAAATGGAACTTTTTCTTGGGACAAAAAGGTTTGTACTTAATTTGTACTCGTTTCTCTCTACAATAATGCATAGTTGCTTCCTGTTTTTCTTCACATTTACATCCCATACAGTCCTGGTCGAGAGTATGTATATAGGTATCTTAAATGCTCAGTAATAAATTGTAAGGGGGGAGTTGGAATAATGAAATATTTTACATTTTGGGCTTAGCATTAGTTATTATTTAATTTATTACTGCTTATTTATTTCTATTATATATTACTTTTTCTTCATTTGCTAGGCTGCGGATAGTGGTCCACTTTTTTATTAATAGGTGCCAAATCATGCCTGTTTTGACATTTTTTTGGTGCCCCATCAGGATGGAGATGCCCAAAGGTCCTTGGGATGTCCTTGATTCTGGCAGGGGACCCCTTGGAATGTTTGGAGTCTAAATATTCCAACCATCCCTGAGGCTGCCCCTGGCCAATCTGGGACATCCCCTACCAATCCTCAAGTATCCTATGTTGAGAGAACCCAAGGGATGAGCCACTTATGGGTGGCAATGGGTTCCTGTTCTATATAGCTTAGGCTCTTGAATTGCCAACCAACCGCCTAGGTTCTCTAGTGAACTATAATGACGACTAATTGTGGCACATCGTGACTAACATCTAATGCTACTGCTATGAATTGTGAAAATTCCTTAAAACTAGAATCCTATTGCAGCGACTGTAAATTATTCTCCTAATTGTTATTTTTATTTAACAATTTATTTGTTGTTTACTACGACAAATAGTGAATAAATCACACTGCAACCTACACAAATAAAACTGCAGAAGAATAAAAGCTGGAAGAAATCCTAGCGCACATAAAAATAACACATTTATTTTTGGATAAAAGTCCTTGGAAAAACCCAACTTGGGAAAATTGGTGTAGCAGCTAAGGGTTTTATTAGTAAGCAATAGTGAAATAATCTGAGTACAATCTAGATGCCAAATACTGGCAATCCTAAAGAGAAAATAATGGCAAAAATCTAGTGAGGAATTTTCCTCACCCCACAGGCAATCCGGGCTCTGACTGCAGCTGCAAGTGAGACATCCAAACTATCTCTGTGCTGACTCTGCGTCACCCTAGCGTAGTCCCTTCTGTGCTTAGTCTGGATCAGCCTCTCCTCAAGCTGTCTAGTCTGCGTCCGTCTGGGAGAATGTTTCTCCTGGCCCCTGAAACCTTTGTCCAACCTCTAGCACTAAAACTCGACATTTCCCCAACATAATCGAAATTGCCTCTAGAGGCTACTGCGCTGTCCCAGTGTCAGCCTCTCCGTGGCTCTTTTGCCTCTCTACAGATGCACTCACCGAATCTGGAAATCTTCCTCCGGCTTCACTGTCTTTGCCCCTCTCTCACTACTTCAATCTCTAGCTCTCTCTCTGGCAACTGACTGTTGCTGCTCTGGAAATCGATCTACCCAGAAATCTAACCTCTCAAGTGTCTTCTCCATCACTATATCAATATCCTCTTATAATCCACTGTTGGAGCGCCAACGACCAAGATTAAAACTTAATAAATGGCTAGGATCATCAATGGATCGATCCGTGTGAGTTTCTAGATGATTCTCGCCTTGACTTAATTAATACTGATTAATTAACCATATTCCCTAAGTTTAGACTTGGGAAATATTTAAAAACTGGTTAAAAAACTAATTAAGTCATTTCTAGGCGGAATTTCCATAAACGACTTCTGGGTTTTGGAGATCTCATGTATTCTAACCTCTCCAAAAAATTTCGTGGCTAGAACACATCTGATGCTACAAAAACTAACACTCCCTCTTAGCGAGGAATATGTTCTAGTGCTACTACACACCTTGTAGCAACACTTTGTCTCTGTATCATCTCTTTTCACGTTGTTGATGCCTGGCCATACTACCCACCAACCACTGCGCAACTCTGATATACGCTGCATTTGTGTTGCTTTTAACGCTTCCAACACTACATCTGCATCGCAACTCCCTCTCATCTGTTACTGTTGCAACTGCAACATCTGCCACCAAAAAGAATCCAAAATACTTAATCAACTGTGATCAGTATAATGCATCTGTAACCCAAGTCTCTGGTTGCTGCTAGTATTTGCGTTGTAACTGAAGCATATGCGTTGCTGCCAACTCTGCATTGGGCTACCTACTCGGCTGTCAATACTACACTACGCTCCTCAGTATCTAACTGGTACTAGTCTGCAACTGTCACTCTGGCATCTGATTGCATCAACTGTCACTGATCCATCCTGCTACTGAATACTATGGGCCCCCATAGAAAGGTATTGATCCATGAGGTGGATTCCTTAAGGATCCTGCGCAATCTTTGTAGCTCTCTGGGGCTACAACACCAAATCTTCCCACCTCACTCTTGGAGATATATCGGCAAACATAGCGAAGTCTTCGTCTAGCCTGGACGAAAGCCTATCTATCTCTGTTGAAGCTTCCTGAGGGTCCTACTACTCCTCCTTGTCCTTCTTCTTGAGAGGACACTAGGTAATGTAATGACCAAGCTCACTACATCTGAAGCACTTAACCTTCGACAAGTCCTTCTTCTTCTTCCTTTGTTCCCCTTGTCCATGACTGGGACCCTTCGCTGCGAGGGTCATATTCTCCTCCTCCTTCACCTATTTCTATCTGCTGCTACTGCCACTGATGGAGCTCTTTAGAAGAGCTTCCCTCAATTCCTCCTGCTACAAGTTAGCCCACATCCTATCCCAATCTGATAGATTGTCTCTACCCTATATGCTTTGGATAAAGACTTGCCATTCCTCGAAGACATTGTTGAGTGCCAATCTCACAAGCTTTGTGGGTTGAGGCGGTGCCCCAACCACTGACAACTAGTCTCGAACCTCTTGAATCCTGGTGAGGAAGGGTTCTATGCCTTCCCCCTTCTGCATCCGGATGAGCCTCAACTCCTCCTCAAGGTACATCTTCCGCTGCTCAGAAGTACCCCAATACAATGTGGCGAGAGCATCCCACATCTGTTTGGCAGTATCTTTGCCAGTTATATGTGAAACAACATGATCCCGAACTCCATCTAAGATCAATCGTTTTGCCTGTGACATCTCCTTTCTGTACTCCTTTAGCTGATCTGCATCCTGGGGAGCTGCTACCACTGCATCAATATGTGTTTTCAAACCAAACTCATCTAGAAGGAAGGACATCCTTGCCTTCCAGATGATGTAATTGGAAGCTCCATCCAACCTGTCGTGATCACGAAGCCCAGCAATGGTCATCTCAACAAATTGTTGAAAATCTCCTCTTTCCTTTTGCTCAATTGTTTCTCTGCTATTCGCACTCCCTTCTGGAGTGAGAAGATTTTCCCACAACGACTATTGATCTGCAAGGAAAAATCAAACTTCTTGAGACTAGGAGTTCCTTGAGGGAATTTTTCCATGTGTGTGCTCTTCTTCCTTCCACTTGACATTGGCTTTGCTCTAGCAAACTACTGCAAAAGCCACTACGTCTAGCTAGAGATCTGCTCAACAAAAAATATGAGTTGCTCCCTTTGCCTCTAGAATCACTCGATCTGGAAAGATTGAATTTTTCTGCCCCTCACACCAAAAAATCGAACCTCCGCCAGTAATTCAACCTCCTGGCAGAATGACTACGCTACCCTTGCAAATTCGGCCTACTACCCTCAATGAGCAACAAAATTCCTTCTCTCTTCACCTCTGAGCTCCCGGGTTGATTAACTGCACTCTGATACCATGTGAAAATTCCTTAAAACCAGAACCCTATTGCAGCAACTGGAAGTTATTCTCCTAATTGTTAGTTTTATTTAACAATTTATTTGTTGTTTACTATGACAAATACTGAATAAATCACATTGCAACCTACACAAATAAAACTGTGGAAGAATAAAAGCTGGAAGAAATGCTAGCACACACACATAAGAATAACACAGTTATTTTTGGACAAAAGTCCCCGGAAAAAAACCAACTTGCAAAAACCGGTGCAGCAGCTGAGGGTTTTATTATTTAGCAATAGTGAAATAATCTAAGTACAATCTAGATGCCGAATACTGGAAATATTGCAAAGAAAATACTAACAAAAATCTAGTGAGCAATTTTCATCACCCCATAGGTAAATTTGGGCTCTGACTACAACTCCAACTGAGCTGTCCAAACTACCTCTGTGCTGGCTCTGTGTCACCCTGGCGTAGTCCCTTCTGCGCTTAGTCTGGAGCAACCTCTCCTCAAGCCATCTAGTCTGTTGTTGTCTCGGAAAATGTTTCTCCAGGCCCCTGGAACCTCTGTCCAACCTCTAACACTGAAACTTGGCTTTTCCCCAATAGAATCGAAACTGCCTCTAGAGGCTACAGCGCTGCCCCAGTGTCAACCTCTTTGTGGCTCTTCTGCCTCTCTACAAATGCACTCACCAGATCTGGAAATCTTCCTCTAGCTTCACTATCTCACCCCTCTCTCACTCCTTCGATATCTAGCTCTCTCTCCGACAACTAACTATTGCTACTCTGGAAATCAATCTACTCAATAATCGAACCTCTCAAGTGTCTTCTCCATCACCACGTCAATCTCCTCTTATAATCCACTGTTGGAGCACCAACGACCAAGATTAAAACTTAATCAATGGCTAGGATCATCACTAGATTAATCCGTGTGAGTTTCTAGATGATTTTTGTTAGTTTTTGGTAGCATTGAATGCGCTCTAGCCATGAAAATTGGTGGAGAGGCTAAGACACATGAGTTCTAAAGAACCCAAAAACCGTTTGGTGAAATTCCACCCGAATTGTATTTTATTAAAATAATTAATAATTTCAATGGGGTTCTTAAGTCTAAACTTAGGAAAATTAAAGCATTAATGGATATTAATCAAAATATGTGTGAAAATGATCTAGAAAACGGATCAAGTCAAGTTTTAATCTTATCCATTGGTTAAAGACTTAATCTCGACCGTTGAAGTCTCAACAAGAAAAAGTATAAGGAGGATTGGGGTTCATTTAGAAACACACACAGAGAGAACAAATTGATTTGGAGTTCGATTTCTGGGGCTAGGAAGATGAGAAAGTCGAACTAAGTGATCATTTTGCAATAGAGGGGCAGGGATAGTTCGAGAATACTGGTCAAAGAGGCAAAGAGGCAAAGAGACACTAGTGGAGGTAGCGCAACATCTAGAGGGACTGATGTTGGGCCAGTCTGGGCCCACGCAGGCCTGACGCAGAGCCAGAAGGGCTAATGCAGAGCAAAACCTGCCCTCACACAGAAATCTGAAATTGCGAGGAGTTGTCGGAACAACCGGGAGGTCGACACAAAAGCTCCAAGAGGCAGAAGAGACAGGACAGAGCTTACGCAGAGCCTGTAAGGTTGATGTAGAGATAGTTGGGGTTGGCTAGTTCTTTGGTCGAATCAACCGAAAATGCCAGGTGAAGTGAGGTAATCTCAGTCAGTTTTCTGCCATTATATTTTTCTCTGTCATTGGTTTGCTGGGAGGGAAACCAACATTGTATTCAAAACAATTGCTTAATAATATAAAACCCTCAAAGCTATTTCACCAATTTTCTCGCAATGGGTTTTTCTAGGGACTATTTTGTCTAAAAATAATTGTGTCCTATGTATCTTGTTCTTTGCTAAGTTTCATGTTTCATGTAATCAAATTTAAAGTAGTGTAGGCTATAGAAGTAATTTACTTCAGTATTCAGAAAATGACTTGATAATATTAAAATCAAGTAGGAGAAGTAAATTCAGTTTTGTTGCAATAGGGGTTCCTTGAGTGTAGGAATTTTCACATTGTATCAGAGGGTTGATTCTGGAACAGGAAGAGTAGATCCTACGCTAAGGAAAGAGGCCAATAGCTTCATTTTGCAGAAATTCGAATCCCCTTGAAGGGATTGCGTGGTCCTTGCCGGGAAGCAGAGATTCCGAGGAAATCTCTCTCTGAGAGAGTCAAGAGAGAAGTATGATTTCCGGTTCGTGAGATTGCAGAGGCAGAGGGAGTGATGCAGAGCCTCAATGTAGTGCCTGAAGGGCGTAGTTTCTGCCTAAGCAGAAATCTGTCAAAAAAGAGTGAAGACACATAGAAGGGGAATTTTCTCCTTGGAGGACTTTTCTTGCCAAAAGTTCGAATTTTTCACTTGCTAGGCAGTAGACCAATGCTGCGCAGTGACTATAGGAGTCAATTCGACAGTTTGGGTGAGATGGTATCACATGGGCTCAAAGATCAGTACAGGTTGGAAGGAGCTTCCAACTATGTCATATTGAAGACCAAAATCTTAGTTGTTCTGGAGGAGTGCGATCTCGAAGCTTATTCAAGAGTGTTGTGATTGTTCTTGCGAACAATGATAAGAAGAAGAAGTACAAGGTCGAGCAGGGAAAGGCAAAGAGGTTCATACTCGATGGAGTTCAAGATCATGTGGTCTCACACTTGCAGGGCAAAGATACAACCCGAGAAATGTGGGAAGCTTTGTTTTCACTATATGAAGGTTCTACCAAACAACAGAAGATGTACTTAGAACAAAATTTGCAACGAACATTGATGCAGAAGGGAGAAGGGGTTAACTCCTATCTTCAATGTCTTCAGGACACCAAAGACCATCTTGTTGTAGTGGGGTCTACTCCTCAATCTACCGCAATGGTAAGGACGACCCTGAATGGAGTCTCGGATGAATGGCAAGTCCTCGTCCAAAGTATATTGGGCAGGGAAAGACTACCCTCATGGGAGGAGATGTGGGCAGCCCTTCAAAAGGAAGAATTAAGGAGGGATATAGTTAAGGTTAACCTCAATGGCAGCAGTGGGAGTGGCACAAAGACCAAGGAGGAGGAGGAGAACGCAGCTCTAGCATCAAAGGGAAATGGGCCACTTTGCATCCCAGTGTCCTTTGAAGCAAAAGGATAAGGATGAGAAACATGATCCTAAGGTTGCTCCAACAAAAATCAACGAAGATGAGTTTGCCATGAGTGCCCACGCATCTTCCGGAGGGAAATGGGGCGATATTGAATTGTAGTCGGGAGGACTATATATGGGCAAGATCCTTGAGGAGTCCACCTCTTGGATCAATTCCTTGCTACGGGAACTCGAGATTCAGCAGTAGCGAGATGGTCTTAGTGCCAGATGATGCGGTGGGTTGTTTGGAGAGAGAGATGCAGTAGCCTGAGACCAAAGACTAATCAACACAATGCAAGGTTGGCAGCAGTGCAGAATTCAGCGACAATGCAGAAGATTCAGAGGATCAGAGACTAGTAGTAGTCAGATTCCAACATTCACATGGTATTATGCTAAGCATAGTTAATTCTGAAAATTTGGATGCTTTTCCATTGCTGAGCAACAACAATTGGAAAATGACACAGTGCAGAGCTAGCAGTGGTAGTGTTAGCAGCAGATGCAGAGGGAGTTGTAGTACAGATGCAGTAGCGGTAGTGGCAGTGTCATGGGCAACAGTATAGTAGTAGCAGCAATACAATGTTGGTGGCAACAACAGTGCAAAAAAGAGATGCTTCAGAGACAGAGTAGCATGCAGCTAGACATTGTTGCTAGAGGACATTCTTCGCTAAGAGGGAATGTTAATTTTTTGTAGCATTGGATGTGCTCTAGCCATGAAAATTGGTGGAGAGGCTAAGGCACATGAGTTGTAAAGAACCCAGAAACATTTGGTGAAATTCCACCCAGATTGTATTTATTAAAATAATTAATATTTTTAATGGGGTTCCTAAGTCTAAACTTAGGAAAATTAAAGTATTAATGGGTTTTAATCAAAATATGGGTGAGAATGATCTAGAAAGCGGATCAAGTCAAATTTTAATCTTAGCCGTTGATTAGAGACTTAATCTCGACCATTGAAGTCTCAATGAGAAAAGTATAAGAAGGAGGCTTAGGGTTCATTTAGAAAAACACACAAAGAGAACAAATTGATTTGGAGTTCGATTTTTAGGGTTAGGAAGCTTAGAAAGTCGAATTGCGTGATCATTCTGCGGTAGAGGGGCAAGGATAGTTCAGCGCACGCA
Source organism: Pinus taeda (assembly GCA_000404065.3). Classification (NCBI taxonomy): domain Eukaryota; kingdom Viridiplantae; phylum Streptophyta; class Pinopsida; order Pinales; family Pinaceae; genus Pinus; species Pinus taeda. Next base: position 22,204 of record APFE031220110.1, read on the forward strand.
AGCCTAACGCAAAGCCAGAAGGGCTAGCACGGAGCAAAAGTTGCCCTCACGCAGAAATCTGAAACTGTTGGGGAGCTACCGGAACAGCCGAGAGAGGTTGACGCAGAAGCTCTAGGAGGTCGAAGAGACAGTGAAGAGCTAATGCAGAGCCTATAAGCCTAACGCAGGTCCAGTGTAGAGATAGTCGGGGTTGGGCAGTTCTTCTACCGGATCAGTGGAAAACTGTCGGGTGAAGTGAGGTAAACTCACTCAGTTTTCTGCCATTATATTTTTCTCTGTCACTACTTTGCCCGAAGGGCAACCAGCATTATCTTTAGAACTACTGCTAAATAATATAAATCCTCAAAGCTGCTGCACCGGTTAGCCCGCATTGGATTTTTCCAGGGACTATTTTGTCCAAACATAACAGTGTCCTATGTATCTTGTTATTTTCTCAATTTCTTGTTTCATGTAATCAAATTAGAAGTAGTGTAAGCTACAAAATTTATTTACTTCAGTATTCAGAAAATAAGTTGATAATATTAAAATCAAATAGGAGAAGTAAATTCAATTTTGCTACAGTGGGGATTCCTTGAGTGTGGGAATTTTCACAATTCTCTCCTTGAGTTAATTAATACTGATTAATTAACCATATTCCCTAAGTATAGACTTAGGAAATATTTAAAAACTGGAGTAATCTAATTAAGTCATTTCTAGGCAGAATTTCCATAAACGATTTCTTGTTTTTGGAGATCTCATGTATTCTAACCTCTCCACAAAATTTCGTGGCTAGAGCCTAGAACACATCCGATGCTACAAAAACTAACATGAATAACATAAGATGCCATGGCACATTTGTTGATTTCGGCTAGCATCGGATGTGCTCTAGCCACGAAAATTGGTGGAGAGGCTACATGAGATCTCCAATACCCAGAAAGGGTTTGGGCAGATTCTAAACAATTTGGAAGATATTAAAATAATCAATATTTTTAATGGAGTCCCTAAGTCTAAACTTAGGGAAAATAAAATATTAATGTGAATTAATATAAAATTGTGTTAGAATGGTTCAAAAGTCATGGATCAAGCTAGATCTAATCTTAGTCGTTGATTAGGGACTTAATCTCCGTTGTTGATTTGTCAATGAGAAAAGTATATGAGGAGGCTTGAGGGTCACTTGGAGAACACACTAAGGGAGACCAGTCAATTCAATTTCTGGAGTGGGGTTAGTTGAGGAATTGGAACTAGTGGTCTGGAGAGCAGTCAGGAGGCAGAAAGTACGAAATAGAGAGACGAGATCAGCCACTGGAGACTAGCGCTAAGGCAGGAGAGGCAGATGCAGAGGCAGCAGGAGACTGCGTAGTCACTAGCTGGGCCTGCGTGGGTGACACAAAGTGGCCCAGGGCTAAAGCAGAGTGTCTGGGAGCCATGCAAAGGTCAACCAAGCTGACGTTGGGACTAGGAGAGGTGCTGAAGAATTTTTCTCTCTGTGGTTAAGTGAGTTTGGCATCCTGTTGTATTGAAGAATTTCTGAATAATAAAACCCTCCCTTGCTGCACCAGTTTTCCCACATTGGGTTTTTTTGGGGATTGTTGTCCAAAATAACTGTGTCAATGTGTTGATTCTTGTGCATGTATTTGTTTCTGTATTACGGTGTGATATCTGCAGCAGAATTTATTTCAATGTTTATTGAAGGAATTTCATAAATAACTTATTGAAGAATAAGTAGGAAAAGTAAATCAGTTGTTGCAGTGATAGAATTTTCACATGGTATCAAAGCGAGTAATCAAAGACAAGAAGGGAAAATTAGTTATGGGTCAAGAACACGATGTAGAGGCATCCACGTCAAGGGACTCGCACAGATTTTCAGAAGATTGCACAAGAGAAAGAGACTTTGATTTCTCTATGTTGGCTTCCAGGCTGGAAGAAGAAGTGGCTTGTATGACTAGTTCTGCATCATCAGAAGTGTGGTATATAGACAGTGGAGCCTCGTGGCATATGACGGTAATCAGGGAATGCTTCTCAAAATATCGAGAAGAGAAGATGAACTTTCAGATTGCCATGGGGAACAAGACAAAGTGTACTACAGTAGGGAGCGGTACCATAGTTTTTCAAACATAATTGGGAGAACGGTTTCGTGCTTCAAATGTGCTACATGTACCAGGATTGGGGATGAACTTACTTTCCGTGTCGCAACTTCAAGGCAAGGGCTATGATGTCTACTTTATCAAGGAGAAGGTATACGTCAAACACCCGAGCTGGAAAAAGAAAGTGCAGATCAGGATCAAAAGTAACAGGTTGTATAGATTACAACTAGAATCACCAATGGCACTAATAGGCAGTCATGGAGACAAGGACTTGAACGAACTATGGCATAGAAGAATGGGACATTTGCACCATGGAGCTCTGAGAATTCTCAAGAGCACTATAACAGGAGTTCCGGATCTGAGTACGAAAATAGATGATGTATGCAGGGGATGTGCTCTACGAAAGTATGCGAAGGTAGCATTTCCTAGGAGCAAACATAGGGCCAAGAGTGTACTAGGATTGATACACTTAGATATCTATGGATCTATGTTCGTCAAAGCTCTTAGTGGTGACGAGTATTTCCTTACCTTCATTGATGACCACTTAAGGAAAACTTGGATTTATTTTCTAAAAACCAAGGACGAGGTTTCCTGTCGATTCAAGGAGTTCAAGGCTTTGGTGGAGAATCTGATTAAGAAGAAAATAAAAGTTTTGCGCTCAGATAATGGTGGAGAGTATGTCGAAAAGGACTTCACTGATTTTTGCGCTAAGGAGGTCATCAGAAGAGAGTGGACAACTCCCTACAATCTAGAGCAGAATGGAGTAGCAGAAAGAAAGAACAGGACTATTGTAGAAGCAGCTAGGGCCATGATGTATGATCAGGATATGCCAAAATTCTTGTGGGTGGAAGCATGCAACACAGTAGTCTATGTTCAGAACAGGACTCCTCATCGGTCATTGGGCAAGATTGCTCTAGAGAAATTTTTCACAGGGAAGACACCTGAAGTCTGTCATTTTAGGATATTTGGGAGTTTAGCATATTGTCGCATACCCGAAGAAAAGAGCAAGAAGCTGGATCAAACTGCGGAAGAGGGATATCTCGTGGGATATAGTGAGAACGCTAAGGCATACAAAATCTATCTTCCAGGGAGTAGGAAGCTAGTAGTTCGACGAGATGTAAAGTTCATGGAGGACAGGGCTTTTAGAAAATCTCGTGAGATGCCTTCTGAGGAGCAATCGAAAGATGAATTTTGTACACCGAAAGTAAGGATATCAGTTTGAGTGGATTTACTAATGCAGATTGGGCAGGAAGTTCAGTGGATGGGAAAAGTACCTATGGGTACTATTTCAACATTGGATCAGGAATGACCTCCTAATGCAGTAGGGACAAAAGGTCATGGCTTTGAGCTCATCTGAGGCAGAATATATGGCAACAAGCACAACATGGTGTGAGACCATATGGCTTAGAAAATTACTTGTGAACCTATTCAAAAGGAATATGGAGGCAACCAGGATCATGTGCGATAATCATAGTTGCATCAAGCTCTCTAAGAATCCAATGTTTCATGATAGGTTGAAGCATATTGATATCTGGTGTCACATTGTCAAGGACTGTATCCAACAAGGAGCTATACAGTTGAGCTACACTCCCATTAGAGAACAAGTGGCGGACATCCTCACCAAGGCCCTTAGAAGGACAAAGTTTGACTACTTCAGGGAAAAGATAGGGATGGTAAAAAACCCGTTTCAGTAGCAGAAATGAGAGTGATAATAGCACGGATGTAGAGGGAGTTGCAGTGCGGATGTAGTGTTGGAAGAAAAGACCAGCAACAACACGAATGCAAAGGGAGTTGTCGTACAGATGCAGCAGTGGCAGTGGTAGAGCCATGGGCAGCAGTACAGGATGCAGTAATGCAGAGGATGTTGAGCAGGGAAGCTTAGCATCAGCATAGGGACCAATGCTGGATGATCAAGGTGATACTCAGTGAGGAGTATTGCTAGAGCACACTCCTTGCTAAGATGGAGTGTTGATTTCGGGTAGCATCGAATGTGTTCTAGCCACGAAAATTGGTGGAGAGGCTAAGACATATGAGATATCCAATACCCAAAAAGGGTTTGGGCAGATTCTAAACAGTTTGGGAGATATTAAAATAATTAATATTTTTAATGGAGTCCCTAAGTCTAAACTTAGGGAAAATTAATATAAAATTGTGTTACAATGGTCCAAAAGTCATGGATCAAGTCAGATCTAATCTTAGCCGTTGATTAGGGACTTAATCTCGGCCATTGATTTGTCAACGAGAAAAGTATAAGAGGAGGCTTGAGGGTCACTTGGAGAACACACTGAGGGAGACCAGTCAATTCAATTTCTAGAGCGGGATTAGCTGAGGAATTGGAACTAGTGGTCTGGTGAGCAGTCAGGAGACAGCAAGTACGGAACGGAGAGATGGAATCAGCCACTGGAGACTAGCGTTGAGGCAGGAGAGGCAAACGTAGGGCATTTCAGGCAGACACAAAGGTAGCAAGAGACTGCGCAGTCACTAGTTGGGCCTACATGGGTGACGCAGAGAGGCCCAGGGCTGACGCAGAGTGTCTGGAAGCTACGCAAAAGTCAGCCAAGTTGATGCTGAAACTGGGAGAGGTGCTAAAGAATTTTTCTCTCTGTGGGTAAGCCAGTTTGGCACTCTGTTGTAGTGAAAAATTGTTAAATAATAAAATCCTCCCTTGTTGCACCGGTTTTCCCACATTGGGTTTTTCCGGGGGCTGCTGTCCAAAATAACTGTGTCAATGTGTTGATTCTTGTGCATGTATTTGTTTCTGTATTACGATGTGATATCTGCAGCAGAATTTATTTTAATGTTTATTGAAAGAATTTCATAAATAACTTATTGAAGAATAAGTAGGAAAAGTAAATCAGTTGTTGCAGTGATAGAATTTTCACAACATTAAATATTTGTTATTCCCCATGCATAAGAAGAAACTTCCCCCACTTTCATTTCTAAATGGAGAAACTACTGTTCAAAAGCTGTTAGAAAGACCCTTTTAGCTATAGATTTTGGGGTTGTCGTTCAGCCAACTATCCTTTTTAGCTATAGAAGTTAGGGTTGTCATTCTGCCAACTAGGTTTAAAGTTTCTCCCGTAAGTGGACAAATTATTTCTTAAATAAAGTGAGGCACCAAACCAACAATAAAGCTAAGATCATACTTTGTGTTGGCAAGATAAATCAAACTACCTATTGATTTATGTATAATCTTTCATACATTGGTTGTGCATTAGTGTTGAATATCAATTTCAAATCATCTTGTAAGGGGGCCAAGGATGCTTTGCAATGAACTATGTAAAACCTTTCCAAAGGGTTTCTTTCATACTTAAATGGGTGATCCAAACTATATTGAGAATGAAATCAAAGAACATACAATATTCTAGAGAGAACACAAAATACAACATTGAAAGCAAAGTACTATAGTGAAAAGCATTTTTTATTAATTAATAAAATGGTAAGAAAACTTCAATTTTCATAGTGAGACATAGTGGCTAGAATGTTGGCAACTTATTTCTAAAAAGATGTGTTGGTTACAACAATGTTGATAATATCAGCATCAACAAAATATCGGTGAGGGTCCTAAAAACATCTTTTTGGCAATATCGGCGAAAATATCAATAAAATATTGGGAAATATCAGCAAACATAAAAAATGCATAATATATTTCAGTTTTTCAGTTTTTAAACATATAAAGCAATAACAACATGAAATAAACACACTGGCACATAAATATGAAGAAAGCACTTTTATATATATGATGTAGTGGATGTAAAGTAAAAATGATACGTAAAAGTCAATACCAAATCCTGTTGATCCCTGATAATTGTCCAATCAAGGACTCAAATGTGGAGAACCAATACAAAATAACATCACATATATAAAAGTATCTCATTATAATGAGTTTTATGTAGAAAAACAAATAAAACTAGCAGTTAGCTAATTGAGATCAGTGCCCTCTCCCCATTTTATGGGAAAACATGATGGGTTTTTTGTCAGGCATGCCCATAGCAGTAAAAGGCCTTGACCCTACACCTAATGTCAAATAATTATTGTTGAGTATGGAGTTGTGCTCTCCCATATCTGTAGCAGATGGTGTTGACGTTGATGCTCCCACAGTCTCCTGCTCCTCCTGTTACTCCTCCTCTTGCTGCTACTCCTCCCACTAGTCCTCCTCTTGCTGCCCCTATACTAATGGTTCCTCCTCTAACCATGTAGGTGACTCCTCCAAGATGGGCACCTCAGACTCCACCTCCACTGAGACAATACATCAATATTGTCTAAGGAAATGGCATCTGGATCTGTGGTTTCTCTATTTGCTTCACTCAAAGTCGGAGATTGTAATGCACATACACTAAATCATTGAGGCGTGAGAACTCCAACTGTTAATTTTTGCAACTAGGGTCAAATTCTACATTGGACAACTTAGATGACCAAGATGATGCTTGCATTAAATTCCTCTTTTCGAGAGGACCAAAATCGACCTAAAGATCGCCTAATTTGGTTAAGCAGAAGTTAAGTTTTGAATTATTTTATTCGTACATACATTATGGAATGGGTCGGCCCTAACCACATGGGTAACTTCTTGGGTCAATCTTAACCGCAAGTTAACCCTCAAGAAAGCCTATAAATAGAAGCGACCTCAAATTCATTTCAATGCATTTTTTATCAAGTCATCTTTCGGATCTGAAATCATAGGCGAAAGGTTCACCCTGAGTTAGGGTTTTCTGGATCTCGGCTGCTGGCACAGAACAGGGCATTTTGGTCTCCGGTCACTAGCACAGAGTGGGCAAGAGAGCGACTAAGACTCTCTGGTCGTTGGTAGATAGTCTTGTGAGAGTGACTCTAGGTTCAGAAGTAGATCAGAAAGTTCAGGCCTCTAGACGCTCGCAAAGAGTAGTCCTTAGAGCGTCCAAGACATCTTTGTCGCTCGCACAACAACTATAAGGGAGCAACCTTGGCTTTTAGGTGCATTGCACCTCAGTTGCTTGCTTAAAAACTTCTTGAGAGTGACCATGCAGTCATAGTCGCCCACATACAGTGTCTGAGAGAGCGACCGAGGAGTTTCGGTCACACACAAACAGTTTTGATGAGAGCAACCAAAATTCAGATCTAGGATTTGACATCTTGGATTTAGTTGACTTCAGTGGTCTAGTAGATCTAGGTTTCTCTCTGTTGTTATACAGATCTGGAGATTTGTAGATCTGATTTGTTATTATCCGTTGCAATCATATGTATTGGTCTCATTGTACTCTTTGCTGAAATCTTTTTGTGACGATCTACTAAAGAAGAAGATTTGAAAGGGTTTCTCCCTTGTGGGGTTTTTCCATGGTCTTGGACCGATCTGCTATCTCTTATGGTTTTGTTGTGTTCTTCTTTGTCACTGCATATATTGTTCTTTCTTCAGTTACATTTATGATTGATTATACTGCTAATAATTGGATGCATTGTTAATGAAAAAATAAACTGGGCTAAAGTAACTGATACAACATAGAACAATTAGAAAATTTAACATGGTATTAGAGCTAAGGTGAAAGTCAAGCCCAAAAGAAGACAAGCATTGAAGCCCTCTCTTTCAAATAGCAGATTGTCGAGTCAAGGTCAATATGTCATCCTCTACCTTCAAGGAGCATGAAAAGATGGTTGATGCATCAAACTTTGTTGCATGGAAAGTCAGATGGGAGATCATAGCTGACAACAATGATGTGCTAGAATGCACTCAAGGAAGGATGCCTGAGCCTCTAGAAAATTCTTTTGCTTCACTCAAGAACAGGTACAAGAAAGGTGAGTTCAAAGCAAAGAAAATATAGTTGATGGTTTACAAGATCATTTACTTGCATATGTTGGGAATTTAAGAAAGACTAAAGATATGTATGACGAGATAGCCAGCATGTATGAAATCAACAACTTGAATGAGATCATCACCTTGAAAGATCAACTCAAGGAAACTAAGATGAACAAAGGAGAAACTTTTCAATCCTACATTATAAGGATCTCCCACCTTAGAGATAAATTGCAGAGAGTTGGGGAAAATGTGCCTAACATGGAGCTAGTAGTTGTGACTCTTAGAGGTCTCCCTCCCATTTGGGAAACCTTCATTACTACAATCAGTAATAGCAATGTCCTTACGACATTTGACAAAATTGTTGGGAAGCTCACTCAAGAAGAATCAAGGATGATAGCAAGAGGAAGTATTCAAAAGCATGAAGAGGGAGAGCCTGCTGCATATATCACTCGTGACAGAAAGAAGAAGGCAAAAGGAGGTCCATCAAGGAAGCCTCTTTCTCAAAATTGAAAAGGAAGGAATGACAAATCGTTATCTCATGTTGAATGCTTCAATTGTCATAAGACAAGTCATTATGCTCGTGACTACCCCAAGAATAACAAAATACCACGCTACAACACTAGAAGCAACTATAATAACAAAAGAAGAAAAGACTATCAAAGGAAGAACTATGATAGAAGATATGAAAGAAGAAGAAGAGACTCTGCAAGTGATCGAGAAGAAAATCGTCCTCCTCGAAAGAAGTCAAAGGCTCCTAGGTATGAAAGTAATGTTGTAAGTAAGTCTGAATACATTCTTATTTCTGCTCTTACTAGTTCTTCTCCACAGGATTCGTGGGATAGTTGGTTGGTTGATAGTGGGTCCACTCATCATTTCTTTGGTTACAAGGAAGTCCTCTCTAATCTAGTAGAGAGGGAGACTAAGCTAAAGGTCATTATTGGAGACAATTCCACTCATCCCATGAAAGGCTTTGGGTCCGTCAAATTTCAGTTGAATTTTGGGGAATCATTTCTATTGCATTATGTTATGTATGTACCAAAATTAATGAAGAATATGGTATCTATATCTACATTGGAAGATAAATGGATGAAGGTTGCCTTCATCAAAGGTAAATTTTTTACTTGGCCTGTTGATTCACCTATGAGAGATGCATTCACATTAGGATCGATATTTCAAGGACTCTATAAAGTCACTGGAAGACCTCTTCTAGCATTGGTTCATAATACCAATCATTTGAGCGAATTATGGCACCGCAGACTAGCTCATCTTCACTATGATGCACTTCCGAAATTGAAGAAATTGGTCTCTAGTACTCTCTATGTTCAAGCTCATCATGGTGGAGTTTGTCCAGGTTGTGCAAGTGGAAAGAAAACAAGGGGACCATTTCCCTCTAGTAAGAACAAGACAAATGACATCCTCATTCTAATCTATGTGGTCCGATGTCTATACATTATGTTGGTGGTCATCTCTACTACATCACCTTTATTGATGACTTCTCAAGAAAGACATGGATCTACTCTCTTAAGCCTTTGAAACATTGAAGCAATTCAAAACCTTGATCGAAAATCAATCAGGAAAGAGAATCAAATTCTCCAGGTCTGACAATGGAGGAGAATACATGTCAAAAGAATTCATATCATTTTTCAAGAAAGATGGAATAAAGAAGGAAACGATTGTGCCATATACTCCTGAACAGAATGGTCTAGCTGAAACGAAGAACATGTCTATATTAGAAGTTGCTCGTGCTATGCTTCGTGATCAAAAGGTGCCAAAGTTCCTTTGGGCCGAAGCTACATCTACTGTTGTATATGTTCAAAATAGGGTGCCTCATCAAGCATTAGAAAACAAGACTCTTGAAGAAATATTCACAGGTATCAAATATCAGCGATCTTCATGTATTTGGATGCCCCATATATTTTCATGTGCCGAAGGACAAAAGGAACAAATTGAAAGCTACTGGTAGAAAAGGTACGTTTGTGGGTTATCGTGAAAATGCTAAAGCATATAGAATATATATTCCTGGTCAGAGGAAGGTCGAGATTAGTAGGGACGTAACATCTGATGAAGATGCAGCTCTTGGAAAAGCAAGAGATCTTCCTCCACCTCCTCCTCCCAAGGAAGAGAATGATGACTGGGATATTCTGGATGGTCCGCCTGTGCCTGAGTCTGATATAGTTGATGATCCCATAGAGTCTATGGATCTGTTAGATCCTCCCTTTAGGAAGAGACCACTTTGGCTTCGTGATACTTTACAAGATACTGAAAGAAATGTCCCCATTCGTAGATCATTCAGAGAAAAAAAGCAACCATGCAGGTATTAGGGATATGTTGCTGCTATGAGTTCTATGATTCAAGCCAAACCGTCCTCATTTGAAGAAGCTGTAAAAGAACAAGTTTGGAAGGATGTTATGGCTGAATAATATGAATCAATTATGAAAAATGAAGTATGGGATGTTGTACCTAGACCAAAAGGGAAATCTATTGTGACTTCAAAATGGCTATTCAAGACCAAGCATTGAATTGATGGCAGCATTGAAAAATATAAAGCAAGGTTCGTAGCTCGAGGCTTCTCTTAGAAAGAGAGAAGATTATGATGACATATTTGCTCCCGTGGCTCGATAAACAAACATTCATTCTATAGTTTCCCTTGATGCGAGTCAGGGATGGACTCTTCATCAAATGGATATAAAAACCACATTTCTTCATGGCATGTTATAGGAAGAGGTATATCTTTGACTGTTAATTTTGGGTATGTTTTATGCTTAGAGCAAATTTACTTCAATTTTTCATATTAGCTCAAAATCAATTCCAGATTAGCAATCACATTTAGCATGATAGTAAAATGCAGATATAACATAAACATAAATCACATAAAACAAGCCAAGACAAGAGGACACAAGATGTGGCGCCAGCTAGGGACAAACCCTAATGTGGGGAAACTCTTTATCAATTCTTCTTATGTTCTTCAATAGTTCAACAAAGAGAGAGATTGTACATATACATCAGAAGTCAACATTTTGACTTGTCAAAATAAGAGCAGAGATCTTCTCCAAGAAGATGACACATGAGTTAGCAGATCGAAACACAGGTGATTCCATCAACATGTTGTACCCATCACTGTGCTGCACTACATTACACTATGTTGCACTCATACTGCATCCATCATCACTGTGTTGCACCCATGCATGCTGCACTTTTCACTATGTTGCACCATGCTACACTTCTCACTATGCTGCACCATGTTGCACTTTGTTAGCTGACTAATCCTCAACATAGTAATATTAACCCATGACAGTAGTTATGTCCATTTGATAGGCAATCCTGAGAATAACCTTGTTGTTGGCTATGGCCTGCGGCCTAGCCTAGCAACAAGATAGCCCTCTAGTCCTTTATCAACCAACCTCAAAGCATCATAAGAACTTAACTCTGTTGTCAGCCCTTTCAAACAAGTGTCACCAAAATGTGACCACTGTAGCAGCACCAAAATTCTTATCACTGTAATCTGAGTTCCCACATGATGAAATACTTGTCCACTACAAGCCATCTGAACTCGTTGACTGTGAGACAATGTATTGTATGCCAAACATCTCACTACAGTTTATCCGCTTATCACTATATGAGATCAAAGATGAATTCGAGCTTATTTTGACTGATATTAGTCCTAAACAGAACTCCGTTATCCCTTATCTTTCTTGTTATTATACTAACCTCTTCCACTGTCCATCGAAGATCAGAGATTGAGACAACGTGCTTGAGACACCTTATTACAACGAATAAGGGTTTCTTGAATCACTCTTCACTGTGGATAGAGATCACATCTTCACCTGCAGTTTAGGCTACAGGACTGCGGCTAAGATGTGCTAATTCCCCTTGCTTGAACAACACCTAAATTGCATCTTTGAGAACTGTGTATGAGTCTCTTTCTTACTGCGGATTAGGAGTTCATGTATGCTCTCTTTGACTGTGTCTAGCTATGTATGGAGGACCATGGCTAGGGATTTTATGTGCCTTCCTTTGACAGCATATAGAGGCTCCCTTTGACAGCGTATGGAAGCCTCCTTCATGACTGTGTTAAGTGCCTCCTATTGCTGCATACACTCCCTCAATGACTGCGGCCTAGGACATCGTATTAGGTTCCCTGTTAGGGCAGCTGTAGGGCTATATTAGGGCAGCGTTAGAAGCCTATCTTCATAGTTGTGTTAGGCCTTCATCTCCATGCCAAGTTAGGAGCTAGGGCATCTTCTTTAGGGCTGCATAGATCCTTATTTCCCATGACAGCATCTAGGGCATCTCCTCTTAGGGCAGTGTATCATCTTAAGATCTCTCCTGCCACCAAAACCCAAAGACAAGTGGAGAGGAAGAGATCACAAGAGGTGTGTTACAAATGACTTGTAAGCCACCTCTTTTTATAGTAAACTGTTGAGGATAGATGGGGGCAATTTGGTTGTTGGCCGACCTTAACGAATTGTCGCATAACACAAATAAATGTTGGAATTTCTAAGTCTAACCCATTAGAAACCCTTCATGTACTTTATGATTTATTCCTACCTACTTGTTCTGTTAATTAACAAGTTATTTACCATGTAAATACTGCAAATAAATACAAGTACATGCTCAACACATTACAGATCATCAACTGAAGGAAACAAAACAAGCACACTAGTGACACCGTTGTTTTTGGACCAATGTCCCCGAAAAAACCCAATGCGGGAAAACGGATGCAACTATCTGAGGGTTTTATTATTATGCAGTTTCTGAATACAATCTGGGTGCCAAAACCAGGTCACCCAACAGAGAATAATCTCGGCAGAAGTACCTCTGATTTAGAGACAAATGCTTCAGCTGAAACCTCGGATAAACACTCCGATAGCTCCTTAGCTCCAAGCTGCCCCATGGAAAACCCCAGCATCGGCCTCTAGGGACTGCGTTAGCCTCTTCTGTCCTCTGCATCATCTTTCCCGGCAATTCCGATTGTTACGGCAGTTCTGCCTTCTTCCCTCTACGTCAGCTTTCCCGACAGTTCCGATTGTTCCCGCTAGTTCCGGCTTCTGCCCTCTGCATCAGCTTTCCCAGCTGTTTCGGTAGTTTCAACTGTTCCTAGCAGTTCTGGCTTCTGCCCTCTGCGTCAACTTTCCCGGCTGTTCCGACAGTTCCGGCAATTCCCGGTAGTTTTGGCTTCTGCCCTCTACGTCAGGTTTCCCGACAATTTCGGTTGTTCCTGGCAATTCTAGCTTCTACCCTCTGCATCAGCTTTCTCGATTGCTGCGCTAATCCTCCTGGCACTATCTCTGCCTCTCTGCTTCTGTATTCACTACCCCTTAGCTGCAACTCTGATCACTCTCTCGACTTCCTCAGCAAACCCTCTCCCTGAAAGTCGAAATGTCGATCAACTCGGTGTGTCCTCCAAGTGACCCTCAAGCCTCCTCTTATACTTTTCTCGTTGACAAAATAACGGCCAAGATTAAGTCCCTAATCAATGGCTAAGATTAGATCTGGCTTGGTCCATGACTTTTGGACCATTCTAACACAGTTTTATATTAATTCACATTAATATTTTATTTTCCCTAAGTTTAGACTTAGGGACTCCATTAAAAATATTAATTATTTTAATATCTCCCAAACTGTTTAGAATCTACCCAAAGCATTATTTTAAATAAGTTAATAAATTAATTTTTAATTATCCATGAATCGATATAACTTGTACCTAATTTATCTTATTACCATAAAATAAATTTATAATAATATTAAGTATAACAATAATAATATTATATTATTAAATTAATTTTGACTTGGGTCTATTAGGCAATATTAGCCGTTAAATTAGCCGTAGGAATCTCTGCTCTGACTATTTAAATTGCTAGGCTAGATCTGTTTCTTCAACTTGTCCTAACGATGAACCACACTGGTTGGTTCGAAACGCGTCGACAAAGGTCTTTATCATGTGATTTACGCTGAAGCTCTTATTATAAAAATGACTGATCAAAGAAGCCTCAATTCTACAATTCTATCCTAATCCCTCATCCCATTCATGGCCATCTCTCTGCTCTTCTCTGTCGACTCGTCCGAGTCTCTCTACTTCCTGCTTGGAAGTTCTTGGTTCAACTCCTGCTGAGTCTCTCTACTTCCCATCTGGAAGTTCTCTGTTTGACTCCTCCAAGTCTCTCTACTTTCCATTTGGGAGTTCTCTTCTGGACTCCCTTTGAGTCCCGATTTCCCTCCTGGAAATCCTTTTGCCAACCATCAAATTGCCCCTCTCTGATCATCTGTGTAACTGCACCACTGATCTGGATTCCTTGGCTAGAAATCCACCTCGGTAACAACTCCCTCCCCTTGGTCTTGCCCTATTAGACACTGTTCTGACTACAGTACCCCACAAGCTTCACTCTGCAACTTACCCACAACCTCCTATACCCCAGCAACTGAAGGATTGAGCTACTTGGCTGATCCAAATCGGATCCTAAAACACTCTCTAAGTTTTCATGAAATCTATAAAATTCATCCCAAAGTTTCAAAGTCTTATAAAGATCGAGCTTATCAAAAATAACCTCGAAACGGTTGTAATTTGTGAACAACGCGAAGCAACGAGGATCCTCGGTCAAGCGCGCAGACTGTTGGCCCATGGTAACGCGCGCTGTCACGACTTGGCAAAACGGGAGGTCTTTTTGAGAAACGGGGGTGGTTTCTGATATACGATTAACAACCGTTACTAATCGCATATCGCTGGGCAAACCCCTCAAAGATGGAAAAGCCCCGAGCGACCCGAACCCGAAAAGTTATAAAACCGTACGGATATCGCACCGATTTCGTCAGAGACGGGTCCCACACAAAAACTGGTAGGATATCGGAGGGCTTCGAGTGTTAAGCGGTTTCAACCGAGTCCCGACCGATGCCACACACCGGGTGCCACGCATCCAGTGGAAGAGAGAGAAAACCGCTCACATCGAACGGGTAAACGTCATGCTACTTACCCGCCCAATATGGACGGAGACCGTAGGATCTGGAGGCCCCAGATCGACGGCGGAAATGCAATCCAATGGATGATCGGATTCAACAGGGTAAACTGGCCGAGTTGTATAAGGTTTGAAGTCCGACATGGACGATGAGTTGGCAAAGATTCGTGTTTTGCGGGCAATCTTGGAGCAAATGGAAATAGCGACCATTCAAACATTTTCAAGAGCACTAACACTCAATTCGTTACGAAACAGGTGGCCACCTCCCTGTGAGACGTTACATAGTGATGATGACGCAAAACAAGGGAATTCGAACGGATAGAGGCAGGGAAACCAGAAAGTCGGGAAGTGGAAAAAAACAACCAGAAAGCATATTAGCTTTAAAGCCACAAACAAACAGAGAAGCAAAAGAGTTAGTTAAATGCAAAAAGCTAAGAGCAGAGAACAGAGAGAAGACGCTGAGCTGACCTGCAGAGCAAAGGCAGCATTGAGCGAGATAGAGCCAGAGAGAGTCAAAGAGTCTGTGTACTTCAGAGAAGGCTTGAGAGCTTCAAGCGAACTCCTCTGTATATTCCTGTCATGTATGAGTCTTAGATTGGTCTCATATGACTGTGACCAGTAGAGGTCGAGTTTTAGTAAGGAGAGTCTGTGTACTCCAGAGACTTGGGGAATCCAAGTACAGTCCTATTAATTATTATCTATTGAGTGAGACTCTAATTGAGCTCACTCTTGTAAAAACTCTGCTTTGAAAACATATTAGAAAGGCCACCACTAAAAGCTGGACCAAAAGACGTAGCCCAGGAGCATTAGGTGAACTCCTTATTAAACTTGTTGTTTTTATATGTTTGCCTATTATGTTTTTCTTTAACTGCTTCAGTGTCTGTGTATTTCGCAATCTTATCGATCCGTTGCATAAAATAGCACGAGCACATCAATGCACGTGAGTCTGTAATACCTTAATTGTTTGTCTTGGATATATTCCAGATCAAGTGGTATCAGAGCTCTAGGTTACTAAGGTTAGACAAGCTTGTGCTGGATTTTGTTGTTGAATGCTCACTAGATCAAAGCTTAAATTAGGAGAAGGAGAGTTGGCTGCAACTAACCCAAAAATTGGAAGAGTCTATCCTAAGAGGAAAATGTCAGAAGAAAGTCCCTTGGAATCAGACTCCCAATTCATGGAAAGTTTCTTGACCATGAGAGCCATGGTAGAGGAAATGTATAGAGAATTCAAGAAAGGTAGAGATGAAGATTCATCAAACTCCAAACAAGATAAAGGAGTAGAAGAATCTCTCCTCCATGACCACTCTAAAGGCAAAGGGAAAGAAGAAAAGTTGCCCACACCTCCTAGTAGCCCTGAAAATAAAAAGTAAACATCTTTGATTAAATTAGATGTTAAATTTGATTTGCCGATATATGATAGAGAGCTGAATGCAGAGAAGCTAGATAATTGGATTAGACAAATTGATGTATATTGCAGGGTGCAAAGCATTGATTCGGACAAGAGTAAAATTCAGTTGGCCGGCCTACGCCTTGGAGGTACTACCTTGGTATGGTGGGAAGGCAGGACACAAGCTGACATGAAGAAGCATGGTAAAATTCTTTCTGTCTGGAGTGAATTTGTTTCTGCAATTAAAAAGCAATTCTATCCACTAGCCTATATGCAGCAAGGCATGATGAGCTGGCAAACTCTTCGCCAATTAAAAGGGCAAAGTGTACAAGGCTACACTCAAGAATTTAGGAAAAGAGCTTTGATTCTAGGAATTTCTTTGGACTCACCTGAAACTTTGCTAAAATATATAGGTGGTCTACACAACTATTTAAAGCACACCATTCTCATGTTTAATCCCACTAGCATAGATGAGGTATCTGTTCAGGCTACACATCTAGAGGCTAGAGGTAAGAATGTGAACCCAGAAGTTGGAGGATCATCAAAACCCACTGCAAGCAAGAATAAGGAAAAGAGAAAACAAAAATGGAAAGAGAGGAAGACAAAATGCTGTAGAAAAGACCAAATCTTCATGCACTCACTGTAAGAAGGATGGGCATGATGATGAACACTGCTGGATTCTGCATCTGGAGCTGAAACCCAAGAAGTACGATGGCAAAAAGAAGAAGGTTACTACAACTATTCAAAAAGATTTGGGGTCAGACTCAGGGGATGAAACAACAATCGCAGCCACAGGTATAAAAGGTAAAAATTATGAAGCATCTACTAGTAATTCTGCACAATCTACTGATAATGAAGAAAATGAGAGGAAAAGGCATGAGCTTTTTCATATTAGAGTTATTTCCAACCATCAAATGATTGATACTTTGTTTGATAGTGGCTCACAAGTAAATTTAATTTCTAAAGCAATTGTAAAGAACTTGGGATTACTAACTACACCTCACAAGAAGCCATATCCATTAGGTTGGTTATGTGATAAAGCAAAGCTACAAGTGACTAGACAATGTAAACTTAGGTTTTCTTTTGGGTCAGCATTTGTAGATGAGGTTGAGTTAGATATTGTTCCCTTGGATATATGTGGAATTGTTTTAGGAAGTCTTTACTCGTATGATAGAAAAGCTATTTTCTATAGAGCAGAAAACAAGTATCAACTCGTTAAAGATGGAATTGAATATATTGTAAGAGCTCATAAACTGAAGAATAAGTATACTCTCATAAACTCAGTGTAGATGAAAAGAATTGTAAATTCATGCAAACAATTTTTACTGATGGTTGTAAAGGAAAAAAACCTGATAAAACCAATGTATTTGAGGGTTGTAATGCTAAACAACAAGCTGATTTAGAAAAAGTTGTTTCAGAATATGATATACTATTTCAAGAACCTAAAGGTCTGCCACACAAAAAGGAAATAATACATGATATTAATTTGCAGCAGGATGCTCCATTGCCTAACATCGAATGTACAGGTTGTCCGCTTTAGAGAATGAAGAAATCAAGAAGCAGGTATAGGAGCTGCTCGAGAAAGGGTTCATAAGACCTAGCACATCGCCATGTTGGTCTCCAATTGTCTTGGTGAGAAAGAAAGATGGCTCATGGAGAATGTGCATTGATTACCGAACACTGAATAAGATATCGATCAAAAATCGTTATCCCCTTCCTCGCATAGATGATCTATTAGATCAATTGAAAGAAGTTGTTTATTTTTCCAAGTTGGACTTGCATAGTGGCTATCATCAGGTCAGAGTTGCAGAGCAAGATGCA
>APFE031220113.1:0-20381 GCA_000404065.3 Pinus taeda
ATATATATTTATAAACTTAACACATAATATACATTACTAACGTACATACATCAATTTACACCAATAATCAAAACATTTGTGTGTATAAAATCAGTTTTATAACTTAGTTCACAGCGTTTTGGGTTTCAAATTTTATTGTTTTATAAAAATATGCACTCTGTGCATTGTGCAACTTTCTATCTTTTTGCCATCCGTTTTGGCACCTAGCTTTCACAAATCCACAGTTCTCGGTGCTTTGAACACTGATATCATAGAATTTATTTCTTAATAATACCAGTGTATACTTTGGAAAATATGATACAATTTGGCAGAATTATATTCTTTGATTAAGAAAAATCATAAATCAGAAAACAAAATTCAAAATAGGGAAATCATACGAAAAAGCAAAATAGAAAAATGGAAAAAACAAACTCTAGAAAGCAAAAAGGAACTCCAACTAATAGAAAGAGCTTTCCGAAATGATTTTTCATCCAATTTCATGATCTTGCCAATAGGGAAACATACTCTGCAATAACACCAATCCTTGACAAAGTGCGATAGTAACAAATTTTATGGAGATTTACAGACATTGACTAGATTTTTTTTTTTATATTTATGCGAGTTAATTTTTCTTCTATACTTTTTATTCTTTGAATGGTTTATTTAATAGGGTATTTGTCAGAACAGTTGACAACCACCAAAAATTTCGATCTGACCCCAGTTTTTTTTCTTTTTCGATCTTGCTGGAAAGAGCCCTCCACGAATTTGTGACCTCATAAATTTCAGTTGTCTTGAAAAGGGAGGACGAATCAAAGAAAATTAATTTGATTAGCTAGAAACCCTAGCCATCCAAGGAGAACGAAGATTTGAGAGAAATCAATCATATGGCTTCCAGAATTTCAATTTGTATTTGATGTAGGCTTTGAAATGCTCGTGGCTCTGAAGGAAAGGTCAGAAACCTTAGCGGCTGGTAATAGAGACAGATTTGCAAAGGAGGTCCAGAAGTAGAGATTACCAGAAAAGAGAAATCGCATGGGAAGGAAGGTATCTTCCTCTTATACATGCGGCTCACCAAAAGATCTACAAAAACTTTTGTTAACACCACAGGAAATTTCAAATGAAAATTTAAATCCCTATAAACTTTCGACCTTAAAAAAAACAAATGGTTTGCGGCCCTCATAAATTAAAGATTTGAAAAATTCAAAAAAAGTAGTTAGGGCTCATACATATATAGATTTTTTTTTTTTTTTTAACAGATTAAGGAAAATGCCTTGGATATTTTTTTATAAAATTTATAAATGAAATCATTTAGAGAAAATTCGATTTTAGAGCAAAAGATGGGCCTTCAAAGCTCGTGGTTTGAAGAGAGGATTTGAAAGTCTAGATGTCCATAATAAATTTTTTGGATCTAGCACACAAACCCCAACTCTTTGGAGAGAGTTTGAGATAAAAAAATGATTTGACATGCTAAAAAAAAATGTCTATAATGAAAGCTCAACGTAACCCCAAAGTATATACAAAATAAAATGAACATATATATACAAGAGTTATATGCCAAAGCTAAATCTATTTATAAGACATAAAAATATTTATAATTAATTTACACGTCTAATCTATAGGTATGAGGACATCAGAAAATATAGCTCTAGAAATAGCTAAACCCCAACCTAGAACAAGAAGTTAATTCCATAATTAATAAATCACATAAACTATTGTACGAAATCTGAAATCCTGTGGAATAACAACGTCGCTAGAATTTATTCGTATTCACCTGCAATAGTAGAAAAATGAGGATTACAACCTGTTGTAAATTCGATGAAGAGATTATAAAAGCAAAGTTAATTGTTAAAATTGTTTGATCTCCTCTCTTAGTTCCACATTATTCCTAAAATCTGTAATAAAGATAATAAAAATAAAGATCTCCTATTACAGAATTCAAGGCAAGCTAAAACGCAGTAACTTTCCAAGAAATTAAGGTCGCTTTCAGGAAAATGCGATGTCATTTCCAGGGTAAGAAATGGAAAACGCCGAAGTTTGGGAGGTGAGAATGAAGTAAATGGATAAATTGGAAAGATAGGACAATAAATTACGTGGAACACTCATCTGAGCAAGAAACATGACAAGAGAGGAATTAATTCCTGGTGGGTTTAAGATCATCAAAGCTTCAGCAAAATTTCTTGTTCGATTCTGAAAAGCTATCGATATAATGTATTGTATTGGCTCCTCAGATTCAAAGCTTGAAGTCCTGATCGTGACAGCTCCAGATGACTGCATGAATGGGCTATGATAAATAAGCCTAGTCCATTTTATGAACTAATTCTAGATCAGTACTTCGTGATCAATCTGCTTGATGCGATGTTATATATGAAATTCCATCATTCAAAAGCAGCATTCTTGTCCAAAACCTATTGGAAGGTTGAAATCTGAATCTAAAGTCCTAGTATGGTAGTGACTTATATATATGCATAAATAGTTACAGATAAGGCTAAGAGAATTTAAGCGAATATGTGTAGGTGAGTGTGCAGGTAGTGGTGATGGAAACGAGGCAGGAAGCGTAGGTAACTCGTGGGTATCTAGCCCTGCAGGTCAAATCCTCCCGAGGAGTTACAGCAGGCGATATTAAAAGTTTATTATCCAAGTTCGTCAATCAAAACCTGCAATTCACTATAAAATCAAAATATAATTGTGCAGTAAGTATGCATTGAATAAAGAAAATTTACGGCATAGTGAGGGTTTGAAAAAAACATTATGCCGCGCCTCCTGGAAGTAATCAACCTGTACTTTAAAACAAGTCAAGTTAAAATTTCCAACAAAGTATAATTCTAGATGCCCATAGGCCCTAATGA
Source organism: Pinus taeda (assembly GCA_000404065.3). Lineage (NCBI taxonomy): Eukaryota > Viridiplantae > Streptophyta > Pinopsida > Pinales > Pinaceae > Pinus > Pinus taeda. Next base: position 2,826 of record APFE031220113.1, read on the forward strand.
TTAAACCACTCTGATCCCATATGTAACAGCACAAGTAAAACTAAAATTAATGTCAAAAAGGAAAACAAATTCTTTCAATGAAATTATACCTGTACTTTCCGGCTGCGAAGTGACCACAAGATTTTGGGGACGACTCTCCTCCCAACCGTGGCTCAATTGTGCAGGATTGCTACAACTGGTACCCCGGACCCTCATCAACGACTACTGCCAGTATTGCTAAGTCTTGTACAGGCCATCTCCCCAGAGAAGAAAGAAGAACCTCGGAATGATGGACCTCCATCCTCCCACCATTCATTAATAGAACAAAAGATTGGAAGGGGAACACATGCACACGCCTCCATGTTCTGCATGCTGCTTTTCTTTACTTTCCTTTTATTTTTTTTAGCTTTCTTGTTTTATTTCCTCTTTTTGATAATTTCCTTTTTTATTAGGCTTTAATATGTTATACTATTTTTATTATTACTTTTTCTTTATCATTTTATATTTTTATTTTTGTTATACTATTTTTTTTTTTTTATTACTTATTTCTTTTAATATCATTTTTTTTATTATGATTTATTTATTATTATTCATTATTTTTATTATTACTTATTATTTTCGTATTATTTTTATTAGTTATTATTATTTATTATTTATTATTAAGGGAGGGATGTTACACCATCATATTGCATGAAATAGTTTGGATTTTTATACGGATCATTAGTATGTGCCCTTGTTTGCAGTGTCTTTTCGGTATTTTGGTTCTTTGTATTCTTATTTATATGAGAGGAAAGTGAATTTTCATGGTCTAACTAGGTTTTTTGTGAGCTACCAACATTGGATCTTTTATCTTGTCATGGCAGTTTTGAGGGTCAATTTGTTCGGGTAGTTGATTGCTTTGCTTTGGTCTAAAAAGAAAGTTTAAAACAAGGGTATGGAGCTTGTGTCCATTGTTTTTTTCTAGATTTGGTTTCCACTTTTCGTTTCCTGCTTGCCTACTTGGACTGAGAGGACATTGTTTGTGTTGTCTAGCTTTGCTTTGACTGGGATCCAACATGTTCAGTTCTCTTCAAATCATTTCTCTAGCAGTGTGTATATTGGAAAGCCTTATAGTAATACATGGTTTTAGTCTCAGACAAGTGCGACAGTTGACATATTATGTTCTCCTTCTATGAATTGGTTTCATGGAGGTTTGCAGCATCAGATTGAACATCATCTGTTCCAAAGGTTTCCCAAGCACTATCTGAGGAAAATTGCTCCATTTGTGCAATCTTTGTGTGCCAAACACTGCTTTTGTATGCCGATGTGCCATTCAAGGAGGCTAATTTGTTGACCATTGAGATTCTTCATACTGTAGGTCTGCAAGATCAAGACATGTCTAAGCCTTTGCCTAAGAACTTATTGTGGGAGGTAGTTAACACTAATGGTTAATAATGTTGTTATTATTTAATTTTGTTATTCTAGTAGTTAGTTTTTTTTTCTACATAAGTTTCTAAAAGCTTCTAACTATAGTGAGATTAATTTTTCCTCTCAGGAGCACTATAAATTATGTGTAATCTGAAGTTGTAAAAGAATTTGATCCCTTGAAAATGCAGATGCTTTTTCCTCTCAGGGGTACTATAAATGATGTGTTATCTGAAGTTGTAAAATAATATGATTCCTTGAAAATTATATCTGCAGAATTTTCAGTATTTTTACATTCCTAAATTTGTTATGATCTAAAAAAAATAAAATGTTTTATATGGATGTATACATTGGTTATTTAGTGCAAAAAAAAATTGTCTCTATTATGATGTGTTACTAATTTGAGTGTTTGACCATGTTATCTATAGTACCTTGTTCTACAATGTATGTTATTTGTTTTTAACTAAAGTAAATATATTGTCGAGTTACATGGAAAAGATTAAAAATGATTGTCTAATAAGAATGGAATTATGTTACATCCCTGAGCTTTGCTAGCTCAAATCAAAGAAATCAATTTTTTTGTGTGCAATAAATGAATTCCTGGATCGGGGGTGCATTACGATAAGATATATTATCACACAATAAACTATACAATCAACTCCATGTTTTTACCAAATGAATGGTGCCTTTTTGGATTTAGCAGTTTGAGAGTTTGGGTTGCTTTCCTAAAATACAATGGCTATTTTATATTGCCAAAGAAAATGGTGCGGTCATACCCCAAAAGCACTCCTTGAAAACAAAAGGGATTATTTCTGGACCAGATGAGATAGGGATGATACAAATACTGGTACCTAAGGGCTGAGAATAAGGCTTTCACTAAATACGCCAAGAAGTATGATTTCAAGGAGGGTATGAAGGAGATCCAAGTAGAGCTTGAGAAAATGAAGAATCATGGAATCATCATTAGGGTTCTTGCTCACACCTAGATTAATACGATGAAAGGATTGAAACAGAAGAAGGCACACCTAATGGAAATACAAGTTAATGGGGGAACAATTGCTGAAAAAGTAGGGAATGTGTATAACTTCTTTGAGAAACAAGTTCTTATTGATTCTCTTTTCAAAAAAGATGAAATGAATGATGTTATTGGTGTCAGAAAGGGTAAGGGTTATGAAGGTGTGGTAACTAGGTGTGGTGTTACAAGACTGCCCCGAAAAACTCATAAGGGTTTTCGTAAGGTAGCTTGTATTAGCGTTTGGCATCTAGCTAGGGTTTCCTTTACTATTTCTAGGTCTGGGCAGAATGGCTACTGTTAGTCCTAAGGTGTAGTGCTGACTTTTTGAAGGTTAAAGGAAAGGCTCAGTTTGATTCTTTGTTATTAAAGAGGTCACACATGGGCCATTATTCCCCTCCTTCTCTTACCCCTCTCACACTCTACCCATCCCATTCCTTGAATTCACCTTCATACCCCGACAAAACCCTTTTTATCCTTAGCCCCAATCAAAAAAGCCAAATATACCCATAAAACCTTACCCATATGCCCTATGCGCCTATAGCACGTTTCCCGAAGACATCTCATACCTTCAGTGCATCATCACCATTGATTTTTCCCCACCGATCCAATGGCCCGCATTCCTCCTGATCAATGCAATTTTCCCAACACCCCTTTGCCATTATATCATCCCCACCAGATCTAACGGTCAGAGCCCATATCATGCGAACAACAAGTGTGACAGATACCCGCCCAATGAGGGCCGTTTTTCTTTTTCCCCGCCGCTACATGTCATCCGTTGAATGGCATTGGGCACATTCTGACACTTATTGCTTACCGCTCGATGCTCGCGCGATAAAACCCATTACCACTCAAATCTAATGACCCCACACATTACCGTCCACACATCTCTGCCGCCCGATAACCGTCCAATCTTCCTGTCTAAAGATCCAACGGCCAAAACATGATTCGTTCCCAACACGACCGCTAGCCTCAAAAAAAGATCTCTGTCGCACATCTCTGTTGATTTGATGGCCACCATTCACAATCACTCCAATCATTCATCTGCTCATGCACTCCATACTCCACTCCCTGTCTATTGTACGAAGGGAAAGATGGATGACTTTGTCAGTCAAGTGACAGTCTGACCATGAAACTAAATTAACAGAAAGCATAACCAAGGGAGAAAGGACACCGCATGACTCAACAACCGAATTAAACAGGCATGGAGCTCCACAACCACAATTAAGCTAACCACTTAGCAGGATAGCACAGTATCAGAATGGATTAAATGTTTTCGTGATGAAATTAAATTGCGTCCTGAAACGCAATAAGACAGTTATGCCAGTTGGTGGTCAATTAAGACCCTCCATTCCTAAATGGATAAGATCCATTGTAATGACAGGTTATAAATAGCCAAAAGAGAGATGTAATCAGGGTTGGAAATTGTGTTTTGGTTCAACTTCTAGAGACTGTAGATATTATGTAACTTGCAATGTCTCATCTTCATTTTCAGCAATGCAATCTTCTTTTGTCGTTAATTGCTCAATGCCCATTTCTCCTCTATTCTAAACTTGTATCTGGAATGTTTTATTTATGATATCTCCTATTCCTAATGCTATAACTATCATCTTACTCTGTATTAGTAAATTGAATGTATCAGTGAGTAGGTCTCTCAGATTTCTTCTATATCTAATGCAAGATAATTGTCATCTTATCTCTGCATTGATAGATCAGATTTGTAAGTTTCTTTATTAGTTACAGCTGGCCATCATACATTCTGTATGCATCTGCTGGTGTGGCTAGTGTTCTTCATTCATTCACTTAATCTACAAATTGTTGAGCATTGGTAGTTTAAAGCATTGTAGTTTGAGGGTGTTCATGCATGTATGGAGTGAAAACAGAGTAGGAGTGGTTATCTGTCTTGAACCAAACCATCACCCATCCCAACAAGTTCCTAGAACCATATTGAAAATTATATGTTACCAGGCATCTCCGAGCTACAACCTAGGAGATTTTCCTGGAGCTCTAACATGTCCTTCTATCTTGATAGTTTCAGGAGTGGTAATTCTGACCAATGCATTACAAGATATGGTCAGATTCATTTCTTCTTTCTCAATGTGATATTTTACTTCTTGAACCTTTTTCTTCTTGATGTGTCCTTCTATCTTGAGAGTTTTATGAGTGGTAATTCTTGCCAATGCTTTACAAGATATGGTCGGATTGATTTCTTCTTTCTCTAGGGTTTATTCCTGGTGTATATCCTCTTATTTTGATGTTTCTTGGTCCTTTTCTTCCTCCTCTTCATCATATATATGTAAAATAATTTCTTCTCAGCACACTTATGACCTTTAGTGTATTTTTTATCACAATTGTAACAAAGCCCTTATTCTCTTTTTTGTTCCAATTGTTGTGGTGTCAACATTATAGGTTGTGGAAGGATAGGAGAAACAATACTTCCATCTTTATAGTTGTGAGGGGTAGACTTCCTTGTTGCCATAATTTTTCTTTGCACTTTTCTTGCCCTCTCCAATGAATCAAGTTCCCAATGACGAACCTCATGGTTAATGTTATCCCCTAAAGTCCCTATGGAGACATCAATCCTCTGCTTCTCTAGAATATCATTTCCCTTATATTCAATTTTTGAAAGTCCTCAATGTTCTCTACCATTGAACACTTTTGTTTGAGATTTATCAATAGGCTAAAAAAGGTGTTTCTCTTTGTATCCACATAATGTGCTATCATTTCCTCTGTGAAAATTGACCACGTAACAAGTGGTTTATGAGAACAAAGCCATTTATACCATAAAATTGAGTTGGTTCTAAATAATTAGATGCAATATGTAATTTTTGTAACAATGGTATGCCATTTAGGTCAAAATATTTGTCCATCTATAGTATCCAATTTACCGGATCCTTGCCATCAAACTTTCTCATCTCACTTTTTCTTTATTTTAGGAGCTCAATCTTGAAATAATTGTAACTCTACAATTTCAGATCCCAAAGTTATGAAATTTCATCTTATAGTAGCCCTTTGAGTCCTATTTCTAACCCCGAAATTCTGATGAATATTAGATTCTTTAGGGAAGCGTTATGTCAAATCTCCCACGATGACCCGATTATAGACTCGTCCAGTAGAGAGAACTTGTACGAAGTTCCAAATCTCCCTGTTTCAACCTTAGGACCTCAAATGGATACACAAAAAGCTATAGTCCATCCTATTTCTGTAACTTCTTATGAAATTTCAATTTGATGCTCAGAGAGAAAGTTATGATGATTTTACCAAGGTCACCTATTTAGGATGTAATTCAGTAGCCTGCAGAAACCCTAAATGTCTCAGATTATATCTCTGAAAATATAGCGAGACAAAACCTTTATATTCGAACCCTAACTTCACCAAGATTGTGGCTCAATTGGGTTTTAATTTCAGGGTCTAAACCTTCGTAGAAACAATATTATAGAGAAAATTCCACAAGGACCTGTTTGAGATGAAATTATAGAGCTTGCAGAAACCCTAAATTCCTAAGATCATATCTTCGAAAATATAGTGTAACAAGATCTCAATTTCGAACACAAGGCTTAGACCTGTTTCTTTTCAAATGTTTTTTTTTTTTTAGCATCTGAAACTTTATAGCAAAAACGTTATACTTCTGACCTGTTTGGAGCAGCGAAACCCTAGAATTCATAGCTCTGATACCAAATGTTATGAAACTAGCTCACAAAAAGATAGAAAAGATAGATAAACACCTTAGAAATAAGCCTCTTCGAGGGGGCATCCTCCTTTACATTACACAAATGAACAATTCTTAGATGATACAAATGACAAGACCTCCTTTCTATATATAGGAGTCTAAGGGATCATAATATATTCAGAGCTGACATAACAATAATAATGTAAGGGCACAATAATAACAATAGTGGGCTTCTATGGGGTGCAATAATAACAATATGGGGACTACATGGGCACAAAAATATAATAAGGGGGTTTTACTAATAGCAATAAGGGGCTACGCTAGTAGTATAGGGACCTAACATGCATAAATTAACTTTTTATGCCACGTTTTAATATTTTCTTTCAACAACTTCTTTATAATGTTCACCAAAATCTTATTTGAAGAATCATCTAAACCATTTTCTCCACCAATAATGTTGTATATCACCTTAGTTGGCCACCGGCTATGGTGATGACCATTGTTCTCGACTCTTCTGGGAACAATACTTTTGGTTGGCCGCAACTTTACAAAAATGATCTAGAATTCAATATTACATACAAGATTTTGATGGATGGAAAGCAAGTCCCAAAATTCCACCTCTAGGATGCAATGCTATGCCACCTGGGACACCCATTTGTTCCTTCAAGAGAGCGTGCCATGATTATTTGGGAGGCACATTATAGTTAGGTCACATGACACTATGGTGTAGAGAAGATAGTGGCAGCATATAAAAAGTAGTTTTATTGGGGAAATCTCTAACAAGGTGTTGGAAAATATATTAGATTATGCACCTCCTGTTCCATCAACAAGTCAACATTAAGAGGAAAGGCATGTATACTCCTCTGCCTACTCATATTCATCCCTGGGAATTAATGTCTATGGAATATATGTATAGCCTTCCTTCTACTAAGCATGCCAACGATTGTGTATTTTTGGTCATCAACATATTTTCTAAGATGGCCATATTTGTTGCTTGCAAGAAGAGTATCACAACAAAAGCCACTTCAAAGCTCTCCTTTGAACATGTATGGGTACATTTTGGGACCCTACAAACCATTATATCAGATTGGGATATTAAGTTCCTAAGCGCATATTGGTCAAGCCTTTGGTCATTTTTCAACACCAAACTCACCAAGTCAACTGCATTCCACCCTAGACTAATGGAGAGACAAAGTTCGTCGATAGGATGATAGTGCACATACTACACATGTACAACCCTAAGCATCCACAGACATGGGATGAGAGTCTTCCCTATGTGAAAAACAATTATTACGAATATTTCCATAGCTTGGTTGGCCACAACACCTTTCAATTAGGTCGGGGATTTGAAATATTATGTCCCATCGAAGGTGCGAGCGCGCTTGCATATTTCAAAGTGATAGATATTGTCGATGACATCAATCCCTATCCCGTGCTACTTGGAATAGATTGGGCCACTAATATGAATAGAGTGATAAATCTAAAGAAGTGAAAAATGATATTTGAGAAAAATTCATTGCACATAGTGGTGCCTTTAAACCCTGCAGAAGGAGCGTGCTATACAGAACAGGTGGACAATGATGATAGTGACAATGATCTTGACTGTATCTATAAGATAACCACGTGAGAATAGGATTGGGTGAATCCTACAGTAGATGGCAGGATTTCGTGGGAACGTGTAAGTTCTTTCACATCAGATTCGGATGAGGACATAGAATGATGGCAGAACTGGCTACATGAGGTAACCATGCTCAATTGCAACATGATGGTATGATCACTGCACTGCGTGACAACAGAGGTAAGGGATCTCCTTATGTATGACAGGTTGATCGAGGTGGATGAATTCCTGACCAAATTTGAAAGAGTAGTGCCAGAACAGTAGCGTTTTGATGCTCTGAAATGGGCACTGCGTGCTACACTCGCCAGGTGGTGGGGTACGCATCAAAGAAGTTTTGAAAACTAGCGCGACTACAAAATGATGATGGTTATACATTTTCGAAATTCTTAGCCGCAAATGAAAGTCAGGTATGATGGAAAAGACAACCTGTATGCCCACCTCTCCAGATGGGTATAGGTGTATGGTATGCAACCTACACAAATGCACAGCATCCTCGTGGTAAGAAGCAAGCACAACAAGTAGGAGCAGGAAAGACAAGGGCACGATTAGCGAAGTATGATAAGACCAATTGCACCAAATATTATACACGGGGAAGTCTTTAACAAGGTTTGCGACGTGGTGAACACGGTCCACCATGTGAAACGCACTGACTGGGACCTGCGGATACCAGCGGTTCGATGGGCCTATAGGACCATGTGCACAACCCTAATCGTGAGAGCAGTTCCGAAGTTGAAGCATGAAGCAAGGGTTGTAATCACTAAGAAGCATGCAAAACTTAGTCTGTGCATAAAAGAACCCATAGACACAACGATCCGCAAAGCCCAGAATGAAGGAATCACACAGCCACGAGAAACAAAATGCATAAGACTCGAGGAAAAATCTGGCATGGAAGCCTTAGACTTCGTGAATTTGAAAAATATTGGGTACCACTGAGGGAGAAGAGTGCTTCGATGGACGAAGAGGTCAAGAAGCTGGAAGACGAAATAACGGGAGCATTTCTCATCAAAAAACCCGGGATGGTAAGGAAAGGTGTGTATGCTCATACTAACAAGCTATAGAACTATTGTCGTGAACTAGTCAATCTGCCGCCTTGTCTTCAACCGCATATCACTAAATGTAGTGACCAGTGTACCACCTTGCGAATAGTAGAGTGTGCAATGTTGATCACCACACTAGAAGATAGGGATTCTTCGCGAACCATGTTGGAGGATGAGATGAAGTACTGCATGGGTGGTACGCCCACTTGACTAGCTATAGGAAGAGTAGTCTTAGCACTCCAGGCAGTTGAAAGGGAGTGAAAGACTATAAAAGACTCTACCTAGGAGCTACACGATATTAGAGATGCACACAGAATCAAAACGTCACAAGGTTCACAACCTCGCACGGAGGACTACATTGTTGTGCGGGTTGGCTGGGAAGTGACCATTGAGGTCATTGCTCATGATGGGATGTGATATTTGAGGCCAAATGGAGCAGCTGACAAGCATTTAAAACATGAGTTATGGGCAATATTTGGGAAAATATCCTGTCGAAAAAGCATTAATGGCTTGAAATTAGGGGGAACGGTCAAATTTGAATTCAAAAAGAGCTGTAAAACTAAAAGGGCTAGCCAGAAAATAATTCTTCGTCGTTTGAGATTTGAGCGCTTGAGAAGAGCACAGACAATAAAGAGTTGAGTGATAATCGAGCCCCTAAGTTCGCGAGTGATAGAATACAACCTAGATATAATGATGGCCACTAAGGAGGGGTTGAGAATTAAGGAGGGCATCGTCGGCAAGGTCACACAGACCCCAATAATGGAGAATGTTCAAGAAGGCGCTAGGGTGGTACCATAAATCCCCAAATCACTGTGAACACCAAGGCCAAAGAAGGATAAACAGGCAATGGGTCCAGTATGCATATCCCTGAGGAATCCACAGCCCAATAAACTATCCATGGAAGAGAAGGGGAAAATAGTCACAATATAAATGGATGAGGAGGAAGAAGACTTGGAAACCTTGATCAGGGCAGCAGAAGAAGAAGAAGCCATGGAGGACGATACCCAACCTATAGGCTTTGCAATGAAATTGCATGCATATGTCCCTCGGTGGAAATGGAAAACCAAAGTGTCGCAAGACCTGGACGAAATGAAGAGTTCACTCCAAACCTCGCTCCTCCCTGATGGCATTGTACTTGAGGGCACACACCTAGGCTGTGAGTCAACCCTAAAATTTGAAGACTAGGTCCTCACTAACAGTGAGAAGTTCCCACACCTCAAGACCGGGAACTTAATGAAACAAAATACTAAGGGGGAGGTGATCACATTAGAGCCACGAAAGTGGTTGCGTGGTGTGGAAAAGGCCTGGTTGTGTCATTTGTTATGGGTACCACATTTCCACCACATGCCCATCACCATTTTCATCATCATGCATCTGCTCTGCCTAGTGCATGATGGATACCTATGGTTGGAGGAGCATATTCCCATCACGTCCAACCTCATCTAGCAAATTTCTCGGCTTCCCTGTAAAGGAAAGGATCCCATGACGATATCCGGGAAAAGAAACAATTTGGTGATTGCAGAAGCGATGAAGCCCAAGTATAAATTGGAAAAGAAAAAGAGGGGTTACACTATCATGAATATCAAGTACAACGGGGTGCATGTAGGCACCCAACTCCTAGTTGGTAAAGTAATGAGAAAATGTCACTCTGATGAGGTACCGGCACCAGTGGTTGTGTTGGCTGAACAATGTGTGGAGGGGGTCTAGTTCAACTGGGCCGAGTTCCTTTGCGATGATTTTTTTCTCAACTGTCGTGAGGCCCAAGAGCATGGTAAGACCTTCCACTATGCATGGTTGCTCTTATCCATCTTGCTAGTAGCAAGGGAAATGGCGGAGGATAGTAATTTCCCTAGCATTAATTGAGACCTATCTAAGGTTGCGAAGTACGCTTTGCTCTGGGCCACCAAGGAAATGAAACGGATTCATAATACCAAGATTTTCTTGGTAGTCATGGAGGCGAGCATCCAAATGTGGATTAGCAGGAGGCAGTGCCTGTCCCCGACGGTGCACACAAGTTTATAGAGTTTTGCAGACTTCAAGGAGGACATGCACAACATCTACATCAAGGCATGAAAGGATCCAACGAAGCAATGGCCAAAGCTTCCATTTACAGCCACTTACCACATGATCTATGTGGTGTTAAAGACATGGCCTCCCGAGTGGCATGCCCCTGATTTGGCAGAGTTGGAGAAGACTAGAGCACAGAAAAGGAAAGATGACGCCAAGGTAAACGTCACCCAACTAGCCGAGAGAAGATGAAATGAAAAAGAAGCAGCTGAGGTAAGGTCAACCCACGAAGCGAGATGAGTAGCCATGCAACAAAAGAAGGTCACCGAAGCAGCAGCAACGTAGACAATAAAGGCTGCAATAGTGCAAGCAGCGGAGGGCCAAGAACTGTCTGTAGGACAGCGGGTAGAGGACATGGAACTTACAAAAGAGAGTGCAAACCCGAGCACTGCCTCTAGACAGCTCAAACGGCCACACATCGTAGAAAGATTGGGTCCATGAAAGAATGCCAAGGCCTCAAAGTTTGCCATCAACCCAATCACCTTAACTGAAGGTGATCTCCATGACATTGGCGAGACGGATTCCGATGTCACCAGTGAAGTGCTCTAAGAGTTTATGACGGAGCAGCAGGCTATGTTGGGGGGCCTAAGGGTGTAGGTGCATGAGTTACAACCCCGCAGGAAGGAACCTTGTCTACCCACATCGCAGAAAGAACGTTAACATCAAAAGAGATGCTACGCGTGAAGATGGAAAATACGATAATATTGCCAGATGGAGAATTGGTCTCAAAAAACACAATGGATCGGGTGACGCTTAATATGATGAAAGGCATTGGCCTTAACTTGGTTGCCCTTCCTTGAGACACACTATATCAGCTGCAGGATGGGATAACAATAGAACTCCACGCCAGGGAGAGCTGCATGATCCAGATTCTGAGTGAAGAAAAGATCAATATGGAGTAGCTCACCTTACAGCGCGACGAGTTGGTGTCACAAAATCAGCAATTGGTACAGATGGTAGATGGCACTTGCCGATGCATCCCAAAGTAGGCTATCGTAGCAGATCTACCAGTAGAAGTGAGGATCCACAATTTGGTAAGTGGATTACACGACGCGAAAGAAGAGACAACAAAGGTTCAGCTAGAGCTAAACCTTCATATTGTCAAAGGAACAGCCTTCCACCCCCTAAGAAATCAGAGAACAAACGCTATTGCAATAGGGTTGGAAGATATTGGAGGTGCAGTGCGCGACTGTACAAATATGATGGAACAGGCACTGGAGGTCCTCATGACTTTGCAGGAGGATCCCAATATCCAGTGGCTGGAGACAAAAGAATGCAAAGTCCATCAACAGTATGACAACATCAGAGGGACTGTGTAGACAGTAGTCCTCACTCAGCGGCTTGTGAGGATGCTACAAGCCAAGGCATTAAAAGAGAAGGTGGAGGCAGCACGCCATAAGGAAGTCGTTATCAAAGCACACGTCCAGCCATGGATTGACAAAGCCTTCACAATCATGGCATCTATTGAAGGAAATCTCATGGAGATTCAAGCGATGCATGCACAGATGCAGCACAACATGCCAGAAACAGAGGTCTTCTAAGATAGAATGCATCAGGTTCAACAAGCAGCAGCTCAGTGCGCTACAGAAATCAAGACTATTCGGGATTAGTTGGAGGGACTCTATGTCAAGATCATCGCGTTGACAGAGTGACTGGAGGACGAGTCATGATGTTTGTGTTGGGGGCCTGTTGGGCATGGAATCCCCCAACAACATGTTTTGGGGCTAAAAGCCCAAGTTTTGAGTAGTATTGTTGTAAAAAGTAAGCGACTTGCGGGCACGAAGCACGAATTGTATGTTAGAGTCATAGGGTTTTCTACCCTAAGTTTTGAATTTAGTGTCCACCTACCTATGGTTCGTGGACCATGGGATTTTATAAATAGAGCGAGGCTTTAAGTTGTAAAGAGAAAGGAAAAGGTAGACTAACTAGTTCACGATGATAGTTCTCCAGGAGGTTTCCCACTCAAAGAGGCTTATTTCTAAGGTATTGATCTATCTTTTCTATCTTTTTGTGAGCTGGATTCATAACAATGCACTTTGGGCCAATAGAGTAAACACTATGAAGTCAATTGGTATCTCACCATTTCAATTGGTATATGGAAAAAATGTTATTTTTCCTACTTCCAATGGTATTTTTCCATTGGAAGTAGGAAAAATAACATTTGTTCTATATAGCAATTGAAATGGTGAGATACCAATTCACTTCTTAGTGTTTACTCTATCAACCCATAGTGCATTGCTATGAAACAATCTCACAAAAAGATAGAAAAGATAGATTAACGCTTTAGAAATAAGCCTCTTCGAGGGGGAAAACTCCTTTACATTACACAAATGAACAATTCTTGGATGATACAAATGACAAGACCTCCTTTCTATATATAGGAGTCTAAGGGGTCATAATATAATCAGAGCTGACATACAAATGACAAGACCTCCTTTCTCTTTTTTCTTCCAATTGTTGTGGTGTCAACATTGTAGGTTGTGGAAGGATAGGAGAAACAATACTTCCAATTTTATAGTTGTGAGGAGTAGACTTCCTTGTTGCCATAATTTTTCTTTGCACTTTTCTTGCCCTCTACAATGAACCAGGTTCCCAATGATGAACCTCATGTTGAACGTTATACTTTCAAGTCCCTATGGAAACATCAATCCTCTACTTCTCTGGAATATCATTTTCCCTTATATTCAATTTTTGAAAGTCCTCAATGTTCTCTGCCATTGAACACTTTTGTTTGAGATTTATCAATAGGCTAAAGAAGGTGTTTCTCTTTGTATCATCATAATGTGCTATCATTTCTTCCGTGAATATTGACCACATAACAAGTGGTTTACTAGAACAAAGCCCTTTATACCATAATAGTTGATCTGGTTCTAAATAACTAGATGCGATACGTACCTTTTGTAACAATGGTACGCTATGTAGATCAAAATATTTGTCCATCTATAGTATCCAATTTACCGGATCCTTGTCATCAAACTTCCTCATCTTGCTTTTTCTTGATTTTAGGAGCTCGATCTTGAAACGATTATAACTTTGTAATTTCAGATATCCAAGTTCTGAAATTTCATCATGTAGTAGCCCTCTGAGTCCTCTTTCTAACTTTGAAATTCTGATCAAGATTGGATTCTGTAAGGAAGCGTTATGTCAAATCTCCCATGATGTCCCGATTATAGACTAGTTTAGTAGAGTGAACTTGTATGAAGTTCCACGTGTCATTGTTTAAACCTTAGGACCTAAAACTGCTACACAGAAAACTACAATCCATCCTCTTTCTGCAACTTCTTATGAAATTTCAATTTGATTCTTAGAGAGAAAGTTACGACGATTTTCCCAAGGTCACCTGTTTAGGATGTAATTCAGGAGCCTACAAAAACCCTAAATATCCTAGATTATATCTCCAAAAATATAGCGGGACAAGATCTAAAATTCGGACCCACGCTTCACCAAGATTTTCATTCAAATGGGTTTTAATTTCAGAGTATGAACCTTTGTCGAACAAGTATTACAGTGAAAATTCCACAATGATCAGTTTGAGATGAAATTCTGGAGCTTGCAAAAACCCTAACTTCCTCAGATCATATCTCTGAGAATATAGCAAGACAAGATCTCAAATTTAGATGTGAGGTTCAAACTAGTTTATTCTCAAGTGGTTTTTTTTTTAGCTTCTGAAACTCCATAGGGAAAAATTTATAGTGAAAAGATGATGATGACCTATTTGGAGTAGTGAAACCCTAAAATCCATAGCTCTGATACCAAATGTTATGAAACCAACTCACAAAAGGATAAAAAAATATAGATGAGTGCCCTAGAAGTAAGCTTCATCGAGGGGGCAACCTCCTTTACATTACACAAATGAACAATTCTTGGATGATACAAATGAAAAGACCTCCTTTCTATATATAGGAGTCTAAGGGGTCATAATATAATCAAAACTGACATAACAATAATAATGTAAGGGCATAATAATAAAAATAGTGGGCTTCTATGGGGCACAATAATAACAATATGGGGACTACATGGGCACAAAAATATAATAAGTGGTTGTACTAATAATAATAAGGAGTTACATTTGTAGTATAGGGACCTAACAACTGCCTTCAAATGTAAGGAGGGCCTTTTTCAGTGGTTGTTCATGCCCTTCATGTTGAAAAATTCTCGTGCAACTTTTATGAGGCTGATGAATGGAAAAATATAGCCCTTCAATAACTCATACATGGTTGTATATCTAAATTGCATACTCATCTTCATCAAGATTTGGGAAGAGAACTTGCAACATAATTGACAGCTCCTTCAAACCTTGTGTGAACACAAACTATGAGCCAACTTGGCGAAATGCACATTTGGCATGAACCGGGTCCAATATCTAGGTTACATCATTGATCAATAAGGCGTGCATGTGGATCTAGATAAGATCCAAGTCATTCAAGATTGGACAACCTTGACCACCCTAATAGAGCTTGACATCTTTATGTGCCTTGCCAATTGTTATCGAAGGTTCATGTTGGGATTCTCTCATATCACTTGGCCTTTGACTCAAGTTACCAAGGGTGAAGCGAAATAAAAGTTTTTATGATCCGAGTCCCAATAGAAGGTGTTCATTGAGATAAAGAACCACCTTTTCTCTACACGAACACTCACATTTCCAGACTTGCAACAAGAAATTGAAATTGAGATAGACGCCTCTGACTATGCTATTGGTGTAGTTTTCACCTAACAAGGGCATCTAGTGACCAATCACAGTGAGACACTCTCTAGTACAATTTAGAAATACCCCACCTATGATAAAGAGATGTATTCCATCAAGAAATCTTGTTAGTAGTGGAAACATTATATTCTGGGGATGGAGATGATCATCCACACATATCACCGACCTCTTCTCGTTATAGAAATAAAAGGGAAGCTGTGGAATGACTACCATCAAAAATGGTCTGCATACTTTGAACAATTTTGTTTGAAAATTAAGTACAAGAAGGAAAGCACTAATAATGTTGCATATCACCTTAGTTGGCCATTGGCTATGGTGATGACCATTGTTCTCAACTCTTATGGGAAAAATACTTTTGGTTGGCTGCAATTTTACAAAAATGATCCAGAATTAAATACCACATACAAGATTTTGATGGATGGAAAACAAGTTCCAAACTTCCACCTCTAGGACGCAATGTCATGCCACCTGGGACACCTTTTTGTCATTCAAATGAGTGTGCAATGATGATTTTGGAGGCACACTATAGCTGGGTCACATGACACTGCGATGTAGAGAAGATAGTGACACATTGAAAAAGTAGTTTTATTGGACAAATCTCTAACAAGGTGTTGGAAAATATATTAGATTATGCACCTCCTATTCCATCAACAAGTCAATCATTAAGAGGCAAGGCATGTATAATCCTTTGCCTACTCATATTCATCCCTAGGAATTAATGTCTGTGGAATATATGTATAGCCTTCCTTCTACTAAGCATGCCAACAACTGTGTATTTATGGTCATCAACATATTTTCTAAGATGGCCATATTTGTTGCTTGCAAGAAGAGTATCACAACAAAATCCACTTCCAAGCTCTCCTTTGAACACGTATGGTACATTTTGGGACCCTACAAACCATTATATCAAATTGGGATATTAAGTTCCTAAGCACATACTGCTCAAGACTTTGGTCATTTTTCGACACCAAACTCACCAAGTCGATTGCATTCCACACTAGACTGATGGAGAGACAGAGATCATCCACAGGATGATAATGCACATACTACACATGTACAACCCTAAGCATCCACGAACATGGGATGAGAGTCTTCCCTATGTGAAACATAGTTATAACGAACATTTCCATAGCTTTATTGGCCACAACCCCTTTCAAGTAGGTCGAGGGTTTCAAATATTATGTCCCATTAATGTTGCATTACCTCTTGCAACTACACAACATGAATTATCACATGTTCAACCTGAAGTTGATAAAGACACCATATTTATTGAACACGTTCATCACATCCACCACCAGGTTCACGACATCTTGGATAAAGTTGATGTCAAGTACAAACAACGTCATGATCAACATTAGGTGCTTCGTAAGTTTTAGGTAGGAAATAAAGTTTGGTTGCATCTTCAAAAAGAATGCCTTACGGGAGCCCATCTGAAGCTTCAACCTCTTTGATATGGGCTTCACACCACCATCAAGGCTATGAAAGACAACAATTGTAAGCTCAATATCCCTTTGTTCCTTGGCTTCCACCCAAATTCAATATAGACCACCTTCGGCCATACTTTCCACCATTCATTAGGGGAATTGTGAGGTCTAAAATGGGCCTCCTAAGAATTATGGGAGTTTTGAGATCTAAAATGGGCGTCTAAAGGAAATTATAAAATAATAGTGGAAATAACAAAATAAGATTAGATTACATCATCAAATTTTAAAGGGAAAAAATAAAAACCTATTTTTTCAACCTATATCCCTATGGGTTTACTCAAATTTCTAGTCGCAACACTCCTTGGATGTTGAATTTGATTTCTCATCCAAGGAGTACCCATGTTCTATACTTTAGATGGACCCTGCTACATGAGAAAAGAGAAATACATTCAAAACGTGATTGCAATCACGTTTTTTCATGTATTTCTCATTTTTTTTGTGTCTGGGTCCATAAAACATATGCAACACGAGTACTTCTTGGATGAAGAATTAAATTTTGCATCCAACGAGTACTCTCGGTTGAAAATTGAGTAATACCTTAGGGAGATAATTTTAAAATATGAGTTGAAAAAGTGGTTTT
>APFE031220113.1:20426-94994 GCA_000404065.3 Pinus taeda
AAAAAAGTAAAAAGATTAAAAAAATAATAAAATAATAAAATAATAAAACTATTTTTCAACTTGTATTTTGAACTTATATCCCTAAGGTTTTACTGAATTTTCAAGTGAGAGTACTTGTTGGATGAAAATTTAATTTCTCATCCAAGGAGTACCCAAGGAGTACCCATTTTGCATACTTTTGATAGACCCTGCTACAGGAAAAATGAGAAATACATGAAAAGATGTGATCGCAATCACGTTTTTCATGTATTTCTCATTTTTATTATAGCAGGGTCCATCGAAATTACTGAAAATGGGTAATCCTTGGATGATGAATCAAATTTTGAGTCTAACAAGTTTTTCTGCTCGAAACTTTAGTAAACCCATAAGGAGATAAGTTGAAAATGCGAGTTCAAAAAAAGGTTTTTCATTTTTTGCCTCTAAAATTTGATGATGTAATCTAATATTATTTTATTATTTCCACTATTATTTTATAATTTCCTTAGGAGGTTCATTTTAGACCTTAAAATTCCCCTCACGGTTGAACACTTCAAACATTGCTAAACCACTGACACTAATAGAGCTCAACCTAGACTGTATTGAATGAGCCACAACTAATCAAATCATGGACAGACATATCAAGAACACTTACCAATAGAGAATCCAACTATATCGGGTTGTCAAAGTTGGCTAGCTCCTGCATCAAGGCAAGTGGCTCACCAAGGACCAAGTTTAATAGAAGTTTCCCCCATCTCATGGAATCACTCAATCTAATGGTTACCATTGCTTCCTAACCAGGGAGGATTGATCTAGGTGGATATTGGTGGCCACCCACCTATTCCATTTGGACCCCCAACACTGTTTCCTTTTAGTTTCCTTAATTCTAGCACACCTTTCTATTTTTGGCAGTTTTTCAAGTCTGGAACTTGCAGAGTTGTTTAGAGTCCCTAAATGGCATTTTTTTTTTCGAAAATGCGTTAAGCTTATAACATATAGGGAAAGAATTTTTTTAGAAAAATTGTTGCCCTCAAATATATCTTTCTAACGAGGTATCATCTGTGCCAAATGAAGATCATGTGCCAAAATTACAACCCCCAAAATTTGGTGTTCCAACTAATCCCAATAGGGCCCACAAATGTTTGGCACTTCATCTCCTAGGGTTAGATTTTTGAATTTTTATGGTTTTCCATTGTTTCTCAATAATCAAACTGCCTAACAGCCTCATTGTAACACAATTCAGAAGGCATGTAACCATCATATCACTTCTCAGAGATAAGTTATCATCACCAAGATAGTTTGTTTCCATTCTACATGTAAACAATTTTCAGTATTTGTTATTAATTAATCAAAGTCAATTTTTGTTGTAGTTTTTTGTTTATGTTTTAATCTATACTTCATTTCATTCTCATATAAATACACATCACCAAACTTGAGGAAAGGTTTGCACCTCAAGATATTTGATCCCTCTCAACACTTGATAGGTCCGAGGTTAAGATGAAGCTTGGTTGGCTACATTCATATGCAGTCACACAAATTTGTTGAACATATAGTTATTCTTATAATTTTAGATATGCTAAATATGTATAATATTAATTTGTCATTTTAATTTTAAATTTTCTTAGTTACCTTAGTTTTTTGAGATGATAGAGAGCGTCAATAACTTGAATGATGAAAAATGATGAAATAAAATAACTGGATGTAAAGTGACAATGTGACATTGTTGAATGATAGAAAATGTGAATAATAAGAATGTAGTCAATTACAAATAGTATTCATTTTTATCAATCTCACACTATTTTCTTCTACTTTTCATATTGTCACACATGTTAGTTTTGCCAAATTTTCATATTGATCATATGGAAAGGACGATTGAAATCATAGGTCATTGAAATGTCTAGCTTGAGCTATTGTAGTAAATGTCATACTTTGTCTCTCTTTCACTCTAATATTAATAGAGCCTTTCTCCAAATTCAATCATTGTAACTTATGGAGTGTTAAAACCAAAGTATGTTTCAATGGTAGTTTTTTTCTATTACCTTGTTTGAATGCAAAGAGACTAACTATGTTGAATGACGGGAAATGGGAATAACAATAATGTAGTCAATTACAAATAGTTTACATTTTCAAGAAGAAAATATTTGATGCAAGTGAACATTTTATTTAAGATGAAAATTCAAGTATTTTATTTACAATTGAATTACTGTAAGATAGAAATCAATGCATGTCATCAATCATTATTTGTTCTTACACTGAAATTAGTGTACATTAATAATCTAATTAACTTGAAATTAATGCACATCATACATCTAATTACATCAAATTAGAAATCAACACCTGGACTAACATGAATGCATCTAGTGCAAGAAATAAAATAAGATTAGATATCAAAATCTACAATTAAAACAATGCATTTAGTGTGGGAAATCAAGTAGGATTACGAATCAACATCTACATAGAAATTAATTCATTTAGTGCAAGCAATAAATTAGTCTTATAAATCAACATCTACATGAAATCAATGCACCTAGTGCAAACAATTAAATAGGATTAGAAACCAACATCTACGCTAAAATGAATGGATCTAGTGAAAGAAATACAATAATCTTAGAAATCAACAAGTACATTGAAATCAATGCATCTAGTGCAATAAATTAAATAGAAATAGGAATCAACATTTGCACTGAAATAAATTCATATATTTAAGTGAAAAACCAAAATATTCCTGGCTTTCTAAATCCAAATTATTTTATCTTTTGTAAAACCCTTACTTCCTCTTTCTCTATGATTAATAATGTTCAACATTATATAATACATAATATCTATATTTGTCTCTATGTCTATTTTTCTTCTTCTCTCTCTCACCGCCTTCCATCTCTTTGTATATCTCCCTCCCTCCCTCCCTCTATCTCTCCCTTCTTCCCTCTTTCTACCTCATCCATCTATATCTATATCTACCTTCATCTCTCTTTTGTCTCTCTATCTCACCCCATAAAACACACACAATTTCTCTCTCCGTATTTATCTATATCTCTCTCCCTTCCTCTAACTATCTCTCTCTTCTTCCCTCTCTCCCACCTCCATCTATATCTATACGTTCCTCCATCTACCCTTATTGTTATCTATATGTCACCTACAAAACATATATACTCTCTCTCCATATCCATCTCTCTCTCTTTCTCTCTCTCTCTTGACTTCTCTCTCTCTTCCCTCCCACTCTTCTCTCTCCATCACTCCATCTCCATCTCTCCCTTGTCATTCCTCTATATTTCTCTCTCTATGTCTCCATCTCTATCTCCCTCCCTCTATCCTCTCTCTCAAGTCCTCTCTCTGTTTTGTCCTCTCTATATTTCGTAATCTCTCTCCCTTTATCTCCCAACTCCCTCCTTCTCTCTCTCTCTAACTTTGTCACTATATTCCTCCCTCTACCCTTCTCTCTCTCACCCTCACTCAGCCTTCCATCTCTATGTCTCCCTCTCTCTCTTCTCATTCCCTCCCTCTCTCTCTGATCTCCTCTCTCTTCCTCCCTTCTCTCCTCCCTCCCTCACTCTCTCTCCATGTCTCACTTGTCACCCCCTCTCTTTCTCCACCTATATCTCTCTTTCTTTTTTGTTCTCTGCCTCCCTCTCCCCTTGTCTCTCTCTCCTCTCTCCCCCTTTCTCCTACCTCCCTCTATCTCTCACCCCCATCACTCTCTTTCTCTCTCTCCACCCTCCAACTCTATCACTATCTCTCTTCCTTTCAACTTCTCTCTCCTTCCCTCTTTCTCCCCAGATCTTGATTACATAGTTTGATCCCTTTAAGAGAATTAAAATTGCGAGCTCTCCAATTTTGAGAGAGAGATTTCACATATAGTTCAATACATCTCAAGATAATCATAAAAACTAGATCATTAGAAACTATATTAGAATTACTTAAAAAATTCCAAGTAGATCATAAATGTCCTTTAAAAGAACACTTATTTTGAAAATATTATTTTATTAGTCTGGTCATTCATAGAATTTTTCCTCTCATCAATGTTAGTAAAAAATTTCAAATTCGATAATGATGTGAACATTATTAAAACATTTCAAATTCAATTAATTGTCAATGAATGATAATTTTCAAGTTTAATAATCTATCAATGGACCATGAATTCCAAGAGATAAATGATATCATATCATACTATTTAAGAGACAAAGTTTATTAGAGTTCCTTGATCAAGGTAGCGGTGATGAATTTGTTCATTTAGTTCATTAACGCATTTTAAAAATAATCTATTTAATTTGTTGTGGTGTGGGATTGTTCCCTAGTTTGATAGCTTGGATTTCATCTACTTCTCTTAGTATTCTAGTTCCTCTTCCTCTCTATATGGAAAAGAAAAAAGTTAGAATTATTTTTCTTTGTGGTAAATTTCTTAAGGGTATTTTGGAAAAGGTACACATTACTAGTTATGGTAAGTTTCTAGCAGTGTGTAGTAAAGTGACATATCTTTAGGTTAGAAGCCATTTGTTTCTTGTAAATTTATTGAAGGAATTTTGGAAAAGGGAAAAGTTATTAGTTGTCATAGGTTGTTAGTAGTGGGTAGTAAAGTGAGATATTTTCATTGCAATGTCATAGAAAGAATTTTCATTGTACCAACATTTTCCTACTAATAAAAATGCAATATGTTACCTATATCTCATCTAGAAAAAAGAAAGGGGCACTTATATTCATTTTCACTTACACACTTAAAATTAGCATCCTCTACCACTCCTCTACACATATAATTCTCTCACACCATAGGGAAGTTCTAAAAGTTGTATCTTCTTCTTTTGAACATATGTTTGTACATGCAATGTTAAATTAGATGGCTATATGTTTATGAACTATTTTAGTAATTAAAAAAGTAATTAGTTCTAGATAACACCAACAACATGGTTTTATATTTACTAGTTAACATAATCACAATACAATTATCCTTATATTTTATTTTATTTTCATAATAAATTATGATACTATATTTAGATACAAAATAGTTTAGATGATATCTAGAATTACCAAGGGTAATAGTTGCAATGCATCATAGTCCTACATATACCCTTAATTAATTTATTTAAGGTTGTGTAGAGTATGGATAAAACTCCACACAATAAAATATCTCCACACAATGAAATTCGCCCACACAGAACTCTCTCCACAATGAAAACTCTCTGCACAATAAAATGTTTCTGCATAGTGAAAGCTTTCCACACAAGGGCCATGCGTCATTCTTAAACTGAAACATAACTGGAGTTAGAGAAGGAAAAATAAGCTTAAAATAATCTAGAAAATGGCCAAATGAGTGCGGAAATCATAGGTGATACGATGTTTAGTAGCAATAAGGTTTATGAGGGTTTTAGTTAAAGGGATTGTCTTTTATAAAGGGATTGTGTGCGGAGACGCAGGAGAAAGAGTGTGAGGGCCATCATGTCCCTTGCTCCACACATGCATCCCCGCACAATGGAAATTTTGGTGTGTGAAGATGTGGGGGGTTAATAAATGGAAAAGACAAGTCTCTTGCACTAATGTGATCATTTCTTGAATTTTCCATACAATTTTTCTTCAATAGTAACAATTTACATGGAATTAATCAACACATTTAGGTATAAATTTCTTCCCTTCACACCAAGGAATGAAAAAATCTATAGGCCTATATGGGCTTCTCAAATTCGATGTTGCCAAGGCCAACAATCTGCTCTCTCGCTGAGTATGCCTCTCGAAAAAAAAAAAAAAAATCCATACCTATATGGAACCTATTCAATCGCAGACAATATCTTAGAATGTCCATTCTCTGTGGAGTGCAGAGTTGGCTTTGCACTCTGCACAATGAAACCAAATATACTATACAAAGTATTTTGATTGTTTTTAGGTTGAAAATCCATCAAAAATTTCACATGTTTTCTATCCATTTTATGTGAATTGGGGCTATTTTTTGCTCTGAGTACTCATCTAAATTTTCAAGCCATGTCAAAGATCTAAAGCTCGAACAATGTAACCTTCAGCCCCAATATTTTTTCACAGGGTTGAATTTGGGATTTGGTTGTTGTGGCATATTCCTATAATTGCAAGAGTATAGCATCCTTAAGATAGCTACCACACTCCAAAGGAAAAAAGATGATGAGGTCCACCATTAACTTGAATAAAATGGAGTGCTCCATCTAAGTAAGCCTTTATAATCAGATTCTCATACTTTCATCCTTTAGATAATCTTATTGGCAAATATTTTGTGACTTATGTAACACCATAACATTTTGTAATACTTTTAGTAGCCCTATTTTCTCTTTCAACCAAATATTCCTCCATCTTCTAGTACGTTTTAATAATAAAAAGGAAGCATATCCATTGTGTGATGTCAATCTTGCGATACGTGGCCTCAAGCCAACAATAATACAAACAAAATGCCACTATATAATTTGACACAAAAATATTGTCTCTACACTACCAGAAAAAGTGAGATCCACCTTTCCAAAGCCACAGATGTCACACATAATGCAAATAGCTCATTATTCTCATCATTTCTATAACACAAATGCATTCATTTGATCAACCTTTCAATGACTCTGGCGAAAGTGATTGTGTGACTCCAATAAACTGCCTACTTCTACTCGCATTTCATGCATTTATTAGACTCTACATACACCATGGCCTTTAAATTCCATGCCATGTTCTCATATTTTTGAACTCAATTAAAATTAATATGACATTAAAGTATGTTAACTCAAGGGATTATTTTTAGCATTGCATTCATAATTCTGCTAGCAATTTTGACACCTTACAGTGGTGCAGATTCTTATAGAAACTATTGGAAGTTGTAATCACTTACGTGTGCATGTGTTGCATGAAGTGGGTGGTTGAGTTGAGTTAAGTCAATTCTAATATTACAATTTAAGGTTAATTACATATTTGGAAAGGTTAGATATTGTGTGTGATTGCATGTTGAAGTTAGCATCAATTGGGTCAAGAGTTAAAAAGTATAAATACCGATATTGGCTTCATTGTACTTAAATTTGTGAGTTTAATAGAATAGCAAAAACTAGTATTATTTATGCATGTCAATTATGTTCCTTTCCTCCTCTTCCTTTCAAAAAAATTAGTATAATAGCTAGAGGACCTAAAGAGCTAGAAAATTTGCAACTGCAACTTGCAAAGCAGAACTGTGCGAGTGATAATTCACCGCCCAGAATAAAAAGTTTTTTCTGTTGTCAAGTGATAAGGCATAGCTTGTCTATTTTTTCTTTGAAAAGAGTGAGGGCCAAAGCCCGAAGTGTGTAAAACACTATTGATGCATTCATGCAAAACTAAGCAATTTTTCCCATCGCTAATCAAACGGAGCAGTAACAACTTTCATTGTCACTACAGCTACTAGTTCTTTGGAGTGGAATTTCTATGTTGTGGTGAGCTTTGAAAAGTCACTGTATGATTGATAATAGGATTTCTTCATGATTAAGTTGTTTGGAAATTTCTTTGGTAACATTGGCTCATTAAAAAAAAATAGTTCTTTGGTTCACAAATACTATTTTAAGTAGGTATATTTGGTTAAAAGGTAAAAAAAAAAGAGATATTTAAATAAAAGGGGTTTTTTTGTTCCTCCAAATGCGATGCGAGCTTGCTAGCTAGAGATTTGCATGGGGATCGTTGCTATGATTGATAATTTAATTGCAAGGGTCAGTGGGTGGCCTCTCCCATGCCCTCACATGCTCCTCCTCCTTAATGACATGAAGGGTCATAGATTGTAGTAGATCCATGATGTGCAGTTTGGTAGGCTATTAGAATACCAGGTGGTGGGAGAAGAGAATTACATACGAACATTTGTTCGACAATCTAATTGGTGTTACTGGTATCTTAGAAGTCCTGAGACATTTTTCTAGTGGTTCGAGGTGTTGGGAATGTGAGGAGCAAACTCTATAGCGATCTATCTTTGCTTGCAAATGGTGAAAATGGTCTGGTATATTCTTATGCTTATCATATTCACTGGGTTAGTGGCTACAATTATTGACTCACCTTGCGTTTGGAGGGGGAAAGGAACAATGGTGAATTGGAAACAAGCTCTGGCTTTCTTAACTATGTTATGTTTATCTCCATATTTTTTGGCAATTTTCTATCTCGTATTGGCATGATTCATGGTTTTTGGGTCATATTTATTAGGTTTACTCGACATGTTGAATGTGAGGCTTACCATTCTGAGTTTAAACTAGATTGGAAAACCCTCAGAAGAGAAAGGGTTTAGGCATTTAGATGGGGATGAGTCTCTGGACTATAGCCTCAGGAGTGTAAGGGGGCTTTGTTATCATTCAGAAGGTGCCTCACACTCTGGGAGGGTTCTTGATTTTCTCTTAGTATTGGCTCGGGCGGTGGATTCATGGTGTGGTGTAGTGTCATCTAGAGCTAACTTTGTCCTTTTGTCCTCCTATTCAATTTAAGCTTGATTTTGGGTTGGTTTTTTGTATTGTTGATACTCCAAGTTTGTCTAAGTCGCTTCTCCCTCCAACCTGCGCGCAGTGGGCTGGGTCTCGAGTGTGGGTAGGTGAGAGAAAGATGACAAAGAGTGGCTTGGCTCTATTCATCATGGTGACGACTCCTTCTGGTGATGGTGCCTTTAGGAACGAAGGTTGTGGTCACAACAATCAAGGTGGAAAGGGAAAGGAAAAATGCTCAATGTCTATTAGGCCTCCATGCCAACATGGAAGGAAAATTGATGCTGAGATTTTTCAAAATATCGTTCAAGCCTATTGTGTAGGGACCCCGATCAAGTTAAAGAATCTTATTTCAACCTGGGAGGTTGAATTAAATTCTAAAGCTAAGATTCATTGGCCGTTAGAGGATTGGAGCGATTTGATTCTCGACCCTAGTTACACCTGTGTCGCCTCACTTTGTATAAATAGTATGTTCATCATTTTTGGCTTATGAAATGTATTGTTGCTAAATAAATGACTTCCTCTTATAGCTGCAAATGAGGATCATGACCCAAATCTTAGAGACATTCAGAAAAAAATCCAGTTAATTCAAATCTAGATGTAGCACCAGAATGCTCACCTTGGACAGATTGAGTGCCACGTTCCCTGTTTTCCTTATCTGAATTATCAGGCTCAAGTTCAAAAGTCCCGCTCCAGTGGAATCATTAGATGACTAGCTGACGGAAAGTCTCGTCTGATAATTTTTGCTTATACTTTGATGTATATGTCTGGTAACATTTATGTTTATAGTTTTATGTTTAGTAGATGGTTTACAAACTGTAAGTCCTATAAGGCTCGGATAGACAAACTCATACTCTTTATGTTTTGGATGGCTTATAATTCAATTCGATGGCCAACTAACCTGGTTTCCCACTAGGTAGGTTGAGGCCACCGAACGTTTCTTATGTTTGTAACATTCCTGATTATTGAAATGAATGAATTGAAAGCTACTCCCAAGCTTACAAGAAAAAGGGGGAGTTTTTGTTAAATGTTAAAAGTGATTAAAATTTTTTACTGAAGGAGATTTAAAGTCAAGTGGGGCAGTTAGTACAGTTTGACCAAATAATGTTATTCGAGTTATTAAAGAAGTTTTATAAAAAAAATTGTAATATAAAAATTTATTAGAACGGATTCAAAGAAGGTTTTTTTTTTTAAGAGGTTGATTTGATTAAAAAAGTTTTTTTATATATATAAGAAAAAAGGTGCATGGTATTAAAAAGGGATTTTTAGTTGGAAAACGAGTTTAGGGCCTTGAAAAAGTGAGACAGTTTATAATTTTTTTCTATTTTTTTAGGCATCACAGTTTTTTGGGTTTGGAAAAATCCCTCTGTGTACGTGAATCTCATGAAGATTGTGCTTTTGGAGGGTGCATATTGATATTCATATTTTTTTCAAGGGCGATATGGAACGATGCCTCATTCAATAAGGGAAGCAAACATAAGATAGAAGAAATATAACATACATGGGTCACAAAGCACGAATGAGGAAGATTATGAAAAGGAATCGAAAGAAACAATATAGATCATTGCCATGTTTAGAGAGTTTCAAGTCGCAACTAAGGAACTGATAACTATATCAAAAGATGAAGAAGTGACCAAGGGTGATTGGTGTAGTGTGGATTTGCTACCATCTCCTATGTTTATTGGTAAAAAAACTAATTTTTGGGTTGTCAAAATTCAAAATTTTCTTTGAGGTAAAGATTCAATTGAGTACCAGTCTAATAACCCATATGATGAAGCATGTGATGCTTTAATATTGGATTTTATAAAACAAGCATTCAATGATAATTTTTTGTACAAAGTAGTAAACATTATATCTTCCGAGGAAGCATGAAAGATTTTAGAAGCAAAGTTTGGCACAAAAGAAAGTGTCATTCAGTAGTAAGATGTGTCATAATGTGTTGATTCAGCCAAAGATCTAAGAGTAGTTAAGAAATACTCTAAGAATACAACAGATCTCGTAGAATCCCGCTCAAAGGTGGATGATGGTCGTGAAGACTATGAAAATGAAATCCATTATGCATACATGCATATGGATGAAGAAGATTCAACAAAGATTGGAAAGAGAGAGAAGTCAAAGCCTCTGTATATGAAGCAGAGAGAGCATATAAATGCTTAAGAAATCTACTGTAACATGCATGGTGAAGATGATGGTGAACTCCACTATGAGAAGATACATGTGGATGATGAATGTAACACAAAAAGTGAATTGGTGAATCTAGCTGCAACTGATGAATTTGGTGAAGTTGAAATTGTTAATGAGCACATGCATGCTTAGATATCCCACAATAGAGTGGATGGAAATTATGTTGATGTTAATTTTGATGAAGAACAATTAAATAGTGATGAGTGATTACACATGATGCAACAAAAGGAACACATTGATATGTTGTTATTTGGTGAGAAAATCCAACTTGTGTTTGGAAGCCAAGTGGAAGGTATCCCATTTGCAGCTAGAGAGGTTTGTAAATAAGTGGAAGATAAAGTAGAGAAGGAAGAGGAAGAGGAGGAAACTATCAATGCAAAGTATAAAGCATATATTTTTAGCATTGATCTTGAGTGTGCAAGTAAATAAGATAATATTCTGGCTGGAAAAGAAGATGAAGAAAAGGTTGTAGAAAAAGACGTGGAAGTTTTTGAAGATGAAGAAGAAACCATAGAAACAAATTTTCAGCAATGAAGTCAAGATGAAATTATATTTTTCTATCAAGAAGTATGGAAAAAAAAAGGTGAGGAAATGAAGCGCAAGAATCAATGAAAGGAAGGCAATTTGAAAATGGAGAGTTGTGGTTGCAGTCCATGGTTGAACGAATTGTTTAAGAGGAAGTTGTAGAAAACAAAATCAAATTAAATACAAGAGAATTCAAATAAGAATTGCAACAATAGCTAGTGAATAAATATGGATCCTACAATAATAAATCACAATAGAAAATGAAGAAATTTCGAGGATATAGAATTTGGAAGAAATGAAAAATAAAATCCAACATTGTAAAAGTTTTGAGTCATTGTAAGCCTAGATGGGGCTTAGACCAGCAAGCATGTTTAAGTTAGGATTGATTCAATCTCTATTGTAATCATATCAGACATAGTTGATTCATTTTTGAGTTATGTTGAGTCATATGGTCATAACTAAGGGGGAGTGTTAGAAATTGTAATTACTCCCGTGTGCATGTGAGACATGAAGTGAGTGGTTGAGTTGAGTTGAGTTAAGTCATTTCCAATATTAGAAGTTCTAGTTCAATATTATATCTGGAAATGTTAAATTTAGTTAGAGAATGAAAAAGTTAGTTAGAGTTGATTCAAGTCAATTGGAAATAGCATGATTCCATCATTAGTAAGTTATGGTTATATATACCCATGATTGCATCATTGTGAGAAGTGTATAATATACAAGGCGAGAAAATAAAAGAGCTACAACAAAATTAATGTGTATACGAGAATTTTTATGAGTATAAATTTATTTATTTGTGAATTTGTGTTTCCTCTTCTCTTCCTTTAAAACATAAATGAGAAACATCTTGGTTCTCACCCATCGTTGAAGTGGTCTCAATGGTTGAAAAAAGAATCTAACTTCATTGAATGTCTTCGGTAGATGGTCAATGTTCGACACTCTTGTCGTTTCATGCCAGCAAAGAACAAGTTAATACCTTCATTCTACATCATTGTAGACCTTGTTAACGGAGTGGGCAACTTCACCTCCATCTAGGCATCATCGATTCCCTACTTCTCATCAACATCGTTCACCTCCTCATCAAAGTCAATGCAAGAGTCTATATGTACAGATGGTTTCCTTATGATCTAGGTAATGCCAAAATAGATGGATTTTATTAGATCATATATCTAATTGTGTGAATCATTAAAACAAGGAAAAATTGAACATACACTCCACCAAAGCCTTCATAATGTTGTAAGGGAATGGTACAAAATCGACCATTATTGAATGGTATGACACAACGAGGCTCCCTGGCCTAGTGTTAAGCCTTTGGATACATATAAAAATACTATGGTTCTAGAAAAATCGCCTTAATTCATCTCACAAGAAATTATGTTCAAGATATTGCAGGGCTCTAGTTCATTTCCAAAAATTTTAAGAACTCTTAGAATTTCTCCATTTGCTTCTCTTTATTCGTCCCTAGTTCTACAAGCATAGCAAGAGCGTTGACTCAAATTTCATCGAGTTCGATCTTATTCACTGTAACCTTTAACATTTGGCTAGTACTCATGGAATTTAATCTTCCCTCAATACCCCTCTCATGATGACATCAGATCTTGAGGTGGCCAGATACCCCTAAAACAATCTGCTCAGTCGTTTGATGTTTGACATGGCTATGGGATTTGTTCTTAAGGTTATTATTGGAGCCTCCTACGATGGATTTATGTTCCACAACTCCTGTCATATGATATCAGTTTGAGAAATCAAGAAATTGGCATGAAGGAATATGATAGATGATGGTCCGTTATACCAATAATGAGAATAATCTTCCCCATATAACAGATGAGGGATTCAAGCTCATGGGAGAATTCACTTATGCTAATCATTTTCTATCGCTATGATTGCTTAACATACTTAGAATCAATAATTGTTGTGTTTGGTTTGTCTCGTGTGCCTTGTTGTTTGTGAAATCCATCATCAAGGAGCTACAATAGACAAACATTATAGGCAACATGGACTTTATCAATGTCCTCCCTGCACCAAGAAAAGGGAAAACTCCAAAGCAGTGATATGGTCACAGTTAAAAAGTAGACATAAGAATTTGGAAATTGTCATTTTCTCATATTGTTTTCTAATTGTTTTTTCAGCATACCTTTTATGGTCATTCAATGTCATTTGGAAGCTAGAAATCTACCTATAGAAATTCAAGTACCCATGGGTTTCTAAGTTTCACACTGGCTTTGGTCAAGTTTCCCACATTGATTATAGATCTCAAGAAAAAATTATTAGTAGAGGATTCACTAGTAGTTTTATTTGGAGGATATTATGGGGGAAATACGTTGGAATATTTTGTACAATAGTGATACTAATGTTTATACCTACAAGTACTGATCATCTAATCACAATTACAGTTAGAAATTTAATGAAGGATGAGACATATATGTAATTTGTAGTGTTATTTGTTTAGTTTTCATTGATGTACCTACACATTGCAATCGGTGCAATATCGCCCTCAAAACCTATTTTGTATTTCAATAACATATTTCCTCTAGCTTGTTTCAACAATGTTGTATCTCAAGACTTCACGATATAAATTTCTAGCAAATGTTGTTCCACACCAAATCCATAGAAATGTGGAAGTGCGAAGGAAATCTTGAGGGCCCATAGCCAAAGTGTGGAAATTAGAAATATCTTTAAACCTCTACACTCTATGCTTCCACATTTGTTTACATATATTTACTTCCGCATTTAGGCCCACAATCTGAGTGTAGATATTACCCCACAGTTGGAGTACAAATATTAGCAATAGCTATGCACAGTAAAAATAATTATTCCACTGTCAAAGGACACTACCATGACTCCTGAAACTCCAAACAGTCACCACTTCCTGATTCCACTACCTCAGCTCATTAAATTTAAAAGGCCAAGACCGATTCAAATGTGAAGGGGAAACACTGCCTAGAAAATTAAATGTTTAATTGATGTAGTCAACTCTAGTTTTTTCTATAAATAGAAGCGATCAACGAGAGGCGGAGATCGTCCCACTCATATTTCTCATTTGTTGGTGTGCTTAACTTAGTAGTTATATTTGCGCTCTTAGTCTGTCTAGTGTCTCTCATTTGATATCATAGACCAAGATACGAGCTATCGTTTCCACCATGAAAAATTGAGTGGTGAGAAATAATATTTTTGAAAGGCACCATAAATCCATTTCTCTGTGATTGTTCCTTCAAGAAACCAAACCAGTTTCATTTTCCCCTTTTTCATCTCTTCAATCACTAATGTTGTTGTTGAATAAATCGTCGACTAAATCTACAACAAAGAGTTTGGGACTCCCCAAAACTTTATTGTCAGTATTTGTGATTCTTTCTTTAGTATCAGTTGAAAACTAATCAAAATTATCGAGGTATCCTTTGTTGCAGATATAAGTATACAAGCTATTGTAACTATTATTTCTATAAAAATTAGAATTGTATGTATCCTGAAATATTTTACTAGAGAATATTATATTTCATGGTTGCTACATACCATTTGCAATTGGAAGAATCTAAATCTCACCCTTCTTCACCACATAGAGCCTGTTGTGGGATTAGACCAAGAAATTTTCTTTGAATCATTCGTATTGCCAAGCCAAGAGGTTCCAACCTTAGTACTTCATACATAGTGGACTAGAGCAACGCCATGTCCACCAAAGCCCTGCTATTAATTCCATTGAGGTGAGTGTATCTTCAAACATCGCGAGTAACACCCAGCCATCACTGAATTGTGTGTAGATCGCTGCAAGATTTTTCTGACGTTGCAAGAGTCATAGCGAAGCTTTTGAAAGTAATTTTTTGGTAGAAAAGGTATGAGAAAATTCTATGTTGGTCATTAGAGCACAACTCTGTCAAATTGGACCTTATGTGAAATTATGTTGGTGTTTTTCTTATATCATAATAAAAAAAATTAAAAAATAGTTTTATTAAAGAAATATCCTCCTTATCTGTGCATTACAAGGGGCTGAATTTAGCATTTTTATATAGTCATTGGAATGAAAGAATTAGTGGTGCCCCCTTCTTCTCAAGCCTGTCTATAAATTGTACAGTACACACATTTCACATTTATTAATTCTGATTTATGAGAAAGAGGTGGAACATTGTCCCTAGCAGCAGTTGCCATTTCTTTTTGTTTTTTTCAATTCTTCCATAGTATTTCATATTCACTCATCATTGCCAGTGAATAAGTCGAAAATGACATCCTTTTTTAATTTTCATAAGCCTGAAGATCTATAACCATATTGTGAAAGTAGTCATACATTCCATCTTAAGAATTCGGTCTTATGTGGGAGATGGCGATAACTACCAATATTACTTAGTCATCAGTTCCTATTCTAATGAGGAAAACTATGATTCCCAGTTTATTTGAATGAGAAAATTTTTGTGTTCTCATGTTATTTGGGGATTTTTTACTGATGGGTATCCAAAGCCTACTGATAAGGCAATAGAGATGGATCTCACAAATGTTGAACGAACGTTGATGAGAGAGAACACACAGAATGACAATAAATCTCTTGGCCTTATTCAAGAAGGCTTAGATGACGTGATACTCTCAAAATTCTCAAGTGCAGAATATTCGAAGAAGGTGTGGGACACTCTTGAATCCTGTTATTTGGGTGTATCGAAAG
The DNA here is from genome assembly GCA_000404065.3 of Pinus taeda. Lineage (NCBI taxonomy): Eukaryota > Viridiplantae > Streptophyta > Pinopsida > Pinales > Pinaceae > Pinus > Pinus taeda. The sequence continues at coordinate 36,171 of APFE031220113.1, forward strand.
TGAAGAATGTCAAGTTGCAGAATTTGAGAAGAAATTTTGAGAATCTAAAAATGAAAGACATTGAAACCATGGATGCTTTTATGACTTAAGGCATGAGTGTTATTAATCAATTGAGACAGTATGGAGAAGACCTCTCAAACAAGAGAGTGATTGATAAAGCCCCTCAAAGTTTGCCAAATAAATTTGAAGTGGTTGTTGTATCCATAGAAGAATTCAAGGACACAAGTCAAATGAAAATTGAAGATTTGATTGTTTTGTGGATTGCACATGAATCCAGGATGTCAAGATATGATTATAGCATGTTGGAGAATTCCTTCAAAACTCAGCTACAATTTTATAGAGGAAGAGGCAGATGAGGATCGAGTAATAGAGGAAGAGGAGGAAGAGTAGATAATCAAAGACGTTCACGAGATAATTATGATCATCGAGATAAATCTTAACAACGTCATTTTAATTTAAGCGGGCATTAGGGGAATTTTGAGGTCTAAAATGGGTCATCGAAGAAAAATGTACATCCAAAATAAAGTTTATAAGAACCAATAGGATTCAATATGATGATGTCAACCATGGGGGATGGTTCACCATTCTTGGAATAAAAATGTAAAAAGTTTAAAAAACAATAAAGTAATAAAACTATTTTTTCAACTCATATTTTCAACTTATCTCCCTATGGTTTTACTCAAATTTTGAGCAAGAGTACTTGTTGGATGAAAAATTTGATTCCTCATCAAGGAAGTACCCATATTGCATACTTTCAATGGCCCCTGCTACAAAAGAAATGAGAAATACATGAAACAATGTGACTGTAATCACCTTTTTCATGTAGCAAGGTTCATCAAAAGTATGCGACATGGGAACTCCATGGATGAGGAATCAAATTTTGCATCCAACAAGTGTTTCTATTTGAAATTTTAGTAAACCCATATGGATATAAGTTGAAAATATGAGTTGAAAAACTAGTTTTTTCTTTTTTCCTTCTAAAATTTGATGATGTAATCTAATCTTATTTTATTATTTCCTCTATTATTTTATAATTTCCTTAGGAGGCCGATTTTAGACCTCAAAATTAACATAATGCGTAACAATAAACCCTAGCATCAAGGAAATCAAAGGTATGATATGTCTAAAGTTGAGTGTTATTATTGCAAAAGATATGGCCATTTTGCTACCAAGTGTTTGATGAAGCAGACACATGCTAGTAAACAATCTACACACATCTCAAAAGAATTTGAAGATAATTAGAAGCAAATTTTTATGACTTGTAACATAACTCAAGAATGTTTGGATAATATTTGGTTTTTAGATAGTGGTTGCAATAATCACATGACTAGAAACAAAGATTTTTGTTCCAATCTAGCCACCAATATTTAGTGTGAAGTCAATTTGGGTAACGATATTAAGATAGGTGTTAAAGGTAAAGGTGTGATTGTTGTTTATACTAGAAAAGGTGAGAGAAGAAAAATTGATGATGTGTATTATGTACCTACCTTAAAATGTAATTTGTTGAGAATTGGACAACTGATAGAGAAAAGGTATCGAGTGTTCTTCAAGAATAATGTGTGTACTATTATTGACAGATATTCAAGCAAGGAACTTATAGCAAGGTAGAAATGACAAAGAATAGGATGTTTCCACTTATCATGGAAAATTTTAGGGGCTAATATTAACAAGTGGGCTAATTTCCTATGATTTTTCAAAAAAGAATATTCACCAACTACCATTTTTTATAAAAATGATTAACCCAAATTTTACAATATAAAAACATTTTACCTTAAAAATCGTCAACATTATATGGAGAGTATAAATAAATTATTATAAATTTGAATTATTTTACAAATACATTAATAAAAAACTTAAAGTTTGCATATTAGGGACTAGTGAGATTCGCCAATGTTTATAAACTTCAGGAAAAAATTCCATCCTTAAAATTTTTCGTGCCACTTATAATGAAAAACAAATTGTCTCACTCATTAAATGCTTATAAATCTAAGAATTTTGACAAAGTGTGGTTATGACATTTAAGATATGGTCATTTATATTTTGGTGGTTTAGATTTGATCTAGAAGAAATAGATGGTGAAAGGGTTACCTAGTATTCAACAACCAATAAGCTCACATGAAAGATGTATACTTGCAAAGCATCATAGGCAGAAATTTCTATCTGGAGTTTCGTATAGGGCGAAAGCTCCATTGGAGATTGTTCACACAGATTTGTGTGGACCAATTCAAACACCTTATTTGGTTGGTAACATTTACTTACTTTAATTGATGATTACAATCGAAAAACATGGGTTTATCTTTTGAAATCCAAATCTAAAGCATTTTTTGTATTTAAAAGATTTAAAGCTATGGTTGAAAAGGAAAGTGGAAAGCATATTAAAATTTTGAGATCAGATAGAGCTGGTGAATATATTCTAGCATATTTTATTTAGTTTTGTCAATCACATGGAATCAAGAGGAATTTTACTACACATTATATTCCACGGAAAAATGGAATACCTAAAAGGAAAAATTGAAATATTACGAATATCGCTCGAAGCATGTTGAAGGAAAAGCATCTACCAAATGAATATTGGGGAGAAGCAGTAGCTTGTGTTTATATTCTTAACAGAATTTTGTCTAATAGCATGAAGGATTGAGTTCCTGAAGAAGCCTGGAGTGGTAAGAGTTGTCATATATCTCATTTAGGAATTTTTGGAGGTGTTGCTTATGCACATGTACCTAAAGAATTACGAAATAAGTTAGATGATATAAGTGAGAAATGTATCTTTATTGGGGTATAGTGAGGAGTCTGAAGCATATAGACTTTATAATCCCATCCCCAAGAAATATATTATTAGTAGAGATGTTGAATTCAAGGAAGAAGAAGTTTGGGATGCATGCATAGATAAATTTGTTGCTAAGGTAGTTGTACTATCTCATGGATATGATAATGAAGATGACCAAAAAATACAAGGTGGACAGTCGATTCCATATACACCTGCTGCAAGAACTTCAACAATCCAATTACCAAGAGTCAATCCATTACAATTCAGAACACTGAAAAATCAAGAACATGGTGAACCATCAGGTTATGGTGGACAAAAAAAACAAGATCAGAGGTAAGTAATAAACCTAATCCTACAATATATACATTAAAGAATAAAATTAAAGGTAAAAAGACTTGAAGTGTAAAGGAATTCTATGAGTAGAATGACAAAATAGATCAAGTTTCAAATTTTGCATTACTTACATATGATTCAGTAAATTTTGATGAAGTTCTAAAAGAAAAAGTTTGGATAAAAGCCATGGATGAAGAAATTGATGTTATAGAAAGAAATAATACTTGGGAACTTGTAGATTTTCCTGAATGTAAAAATACTATAGGTGTTAAATGGATTTACAAAACTAAATTGAATGTTGAAGGTGAAATTGAAAAGCATAAAGCAAGACTTGTAGCTCAGGGGTTTAGTCAACAACCTGGTATTGATTATAATGAAACTTTTGCACCTATAGCTAGACTTGACACAATAAGAATGGTATTAGTTGTTAGTACAAAAAATAAATGGAAAATATATCAGATGGATGTTAAGTATGCATTTTTAAATAGTTTTCTATAAGAAGAGGTTTATGTGAAATAACCTCGTAGATATGAAATTGATGGTCAAGAATATAAAGTTTACAAATTAAAGAAATCATTATGTGGATTGAAATAAGCACCCCAAGTATGGTATAGTATAGTTAATTAATATATGAATAACAATGGATTCATCAGGAGTCCAAGTGAGCCAACTTTGTAAACAAAAGTAACAATGAAGGTAAAATTTTTATTGTTTGTTGATGCAGGAGCCTCTAGACCTAGCCAACAATGTGATGGGGTGGTCACATGTTGTGGCTAATGAAAGGTTGGAGGAAGAATTGGTTAATTAAATTGTATTAATTTCAATTATGTAAGTGGTTAATTTTTTGCCTAATTATGAACATAATTGGGAATAAATGGCAATGATCCTCCCTACGTGGAGATCGAGCCAAGTAGTCTAGTTTGTTTAGATTAGGATAGGACTTGAATTCTAGATGTATAATTTATTCCTCCAATGGTGGAGGAGATGGTCAACTTAGCATATATGCAATTTCCTTTTTTTTCTGAAGGAGAGCGAGAAGAGAGACAGAGAGGGAGAGGACCGAGAGCACTGTAAGCCTACGAGTTGTGTAGAAGGAAGAGGCCATTCATTAGATTAAAGGGAGAGAGCCCCAAATATATATTGCATTTATGCTTATATATAGAGGATTGATTGGAGTGATAGAACTATGTGATTGAATGGATTTCTTTTGGGACAAAGGACTTTACCTATGTGATCAGGCTGGAGGGCAAAGCTCTATTACTTGTTTACTATGAATAACCAGTGTTGCGAGTATAGTTATATAACCAGCTCATGGACGCTTGAATGCTTGTTTTTCTATCTATATTTTAATGCTCTTGATGACGAACTATGTTTTTCATATGTTTTAATGGAATTATTGTGTTAAAGGATCAATTGATGAGCGCATTCTATCGTTCTCGTGTCGCAGGTGGAAAACCCAAATACACTAATTATCGGGCGTAAAACACAGTTGGATTGAGAATCTAGATCTCAAATCCTTTAGACAGATATTTTGAACATTATAGGGTACTGCTTATCTATCGCATCGCACAGTTGTATTGCCGCACAACCAAAGCTTGTCCCCAAACCCCTTGCGGTTGCGATTGTCGATGTAAATCACATCGGCATATAGGAGTAGGAGCTATATATTGTAAAAAGGGATATGACCATCACTGATAGCAATATGATATCGCATTAGAGCTCCAATAAGGGAAGCATGATAGTTGTTGACCATTGAGACCTCTGATTGCCGATAAGGCGATTTGATTTAGACCATCAAATCTCGTCTCTCCATATCAATGGTCACGAATGCTTGGTGTGTTGCCTATTCGCGTACGATAAGCACGTCGATGCAAAAGGTAAAAGATTAATGTTCTTGTGTGGTTTTCAATAATTTCTGTATGTTTTAATATATAACCAAGAAAAGGTATGGTCTGAGGGTTTTAACCATGTAAATTCTTCCTATACATATATAAGTGGCATGGAGGTATAAAGTTCTAAAGGGCCATTATTAAGGGAATTTTAAGTTCGAATAAGGTATATTTGTGTGGCAGCCTTAGGGTTGCACCATTTTTGGTATCAGAGCAAGAAAAGGAAGAAATTTCCTGTGAAGAGATTTTTTGCTTATGAAGATTTAAGACTACAAAGGTATGGAAACAACAACATGTTGAATGAATGAAGTTTGGTACCAGATTACAATAGTGAAACTGTAGAAGAAATTTTGGGAAGTTCTTAGAGATTGCAGCAGAACATGCAGAAGCAAGAGACAAAGGAAATCCACTCAAACACAGGTGGCAGCATAAGAAAATGTGAAGGCTGCAACAATATAGAACAAGAGAAGCTGTGAGAGAAGAATAAGATGTGGAAAGCACTCTAAAGTGCCAGTGAACTTGAAGAATCCAATAAGCGATTGGACAAAGATGACAACTGAAGTGTTCTCAAGATCAAGTCAGAGATTGCAGAAGCCTAGAAGGAGTAAAAGTGTTGCTCAAGAGGAGGTTCCTGATAGAGGATCATGCTTACCAAAAGACTGAGTGAGGAGAGCTTAGTGAGGTAATATCATAGTAAGGACTTGCTATTATAGAGGCTTGTTGCAAAGGAGTGAGGAGCTCATGGAAAGAGAGGAGAAGAGGATGACTACAGATAGTCATAGCAGAGGTTTAGAAAGAAGCCACAGTAGAAGGAAAGATGCCAAAGCAAATGGCATGAGGATGAGTCAAGAAGACTTTGATAGAGAGAAAGCTGAGATAGATTTCCAGATTGGAATATTGATGGAGATGTTGTAGAGAAGTGTTGAAGACCAAAAGCATGGTTGGACCATGAGAAGGAGAGTAAAGTTGTAGAGGCTACAAGAGAAGAGAAATCAACAAGTGAAATTAGAGATAGCAGAAGAGATGAGAAAGATTGAGCAGATATTGAGTGCTCAAGAGGAACTAGAGGAACTTAGAGAAGTAGAAGAAGAAATGGAAGTTTTTGTTTGCAGGCCAGAACAAGGTGAAGTATTGGGTGAAGAGGATAATGAGAGATCAGCTAAAGATCTCATGGACTATTGGCATAGTTCAGAACAATTCGAAGATATGATGACAAGGGAAGCAGATGAGGCAGTGAAGCCTTGTGATTTTAATTCTCATAGTTTGTGTATGTTTGCAGGATATGTAGAGGATGATGGACAATATGGTGAAGCTGTCACAATTAGGAATGAAGCTCTTGAGGTGAAGTATGATGGAAAATTCCTCCTAGAGGAAGAAGGTGCTGATCTATTACAGCAGAAGGAGTTCATAGATGAAATTATGTTTGGTGTGAAACAGTCAAATGAAGTTGATATGGACCAGAAGTATAAAGACAATGCCATAGTGGTATTCCAAGAAGGTAAACAAATGAATTTGTTTAATGAAATTGATGAAAGAAGTTTGTAATATGATAGTGCAAAAAACAGGACAACTCAGGAGGATTTCCAGAAAAAAGAATAAAGCTCAAAATGGAAGTTGTGATGAACTATTGGAGAGATTTCATATGGAATTAGTATTCTTAGAGAGATTGCTCAAGGAACCTGAAGAAGAAATGAAGCTTTCAAAACCTGATGGAGAAAAGGGTATGGTTACTATGCATGGTGTGGAAGACAACATTAATAAATTTGATGCTGAAATTAGAGAAATTGAGCAGAGATTATTTGAAGGTGAGATGAAATATCAGGAGCAACAAGGAGGTTATGTCCTCATAGACATGAAGGAGACAGAAGTATTATTCCAGTAAGATGAAGATGGAAAGAACCAACAATTTGAAAGGGATGATAAGCTACATGAGAATGAATTTGAGGAAGGCATTAGATTGCATAAGTATAGCAACTGGCAGTAAAATGAAGAACCAAAGATTAGTCTGGAAGTACAAAGAAAGACGGTCAAGTCGAAGCTATTGCAATAGAGGTGGAATGGCAAGCTGATAAATGATTTCAAAGGACTTAAACAAATTCATATTGATTTGTTAAAGAAGAAGAGACTCAAAGAAATGGAGTCACAGCAAGAAGGATCTACTGAAATCAAAAAGATCTATAGTGGAGGATTGGTTCTTGAAGCATCAAAAGAGGATGGAAGGTATTTTATTTTTAAAATTGATGATTGTTGTATATTTGAAAATCATATAGACTTGAGGAAAGACAAGCATCTAAATTGTTATCTTTATAGGTGAAGAGATGACTACTCATAGTCATATGCAGAATAAGGAGAAATGTTACAGTCAAGCGGAGGAAGATGCCCAGTCAGATGACATCCAAAGGATAAGTCAAAAGGAGAATGGAAAACGAATTATTGAGATCAAAGGATACATTGAAGTAAGGTGACTGTTTAGTGTTTTCATAAGTGAAGGGAAAAACAAAGATATGATTTTTCAAAAGTTAAAGGAGGGAAAATCACATAATCAAGTGATGTAGGGGGAAGAGCAGTTGTTAAAAATATTTATAGTGAATTATGCAGATATTGGACAACTATTGAAGACAGAAGCCAAAGGAGATTAGCTTTTGAAGATTGACATTGAAAACTTTATAGATGTTAAATAGTCATTGAATTTTATTGATCTTGAAGAAAGCTAGAGTAAAGAAGGATTAAAGACAGATGATGTAGACAATTAAGATTGCGCAAAGCTTTTGGGAGAGGTTCCAAATGAACTGGCAGATTCTTGGCATGAGTTAAAGAGGAAAGGAAGCCAAGGAATAAGGGATTAGACTGTACAAGAAAAACTGAATGAGAATGGAAAAGTTGTCATCGATGACAAATATGGGAAAGAAGATGTCAGAAATGTTGGCATAATGAGGAAGCAAGGTAAAGCATTTGTGTCTATTGAATTGATTAATTCTGATGAAGATTTATATGTAGGAACAAGGAAATGTGAAGTCAATCTGAACCAAGGAGTTAATTCTGAGGACCAGATCGAATTAATGAAGGGTGAGATTAGAATGTCTCAAAAAGATGAAATGGTGTTGAATCTACTGTATGGGAGTGTTGAACTAGAAATGAGTTAAAGAGATGATAGTAACATAATTACTATTATACTATAGGAGTTTATTGACGAAGAAGAGGCTGAAGATGACATTTCAGGGGTAGACAAATATTATGCCATAATCCTTAAGAGTGTAGAAATGAAGTTACTGGAAGAATAAATGTTCCAAGTAGCTAAACAAGCACGAAGAATTTTGAGTTTTCAAGAAATTTTTGGTGTTACAAGTATGTTGGAATTTGAAGGAATGATGAAGTCATGAATGAGAAACTAGAAGAAGGACCTGGGATTATTGTATAGAATCAATGGAGAAGGCATTTGTACATTTCAGAAATGTATATGGAAGGCTATTGGCACAAGCATTATGATGTTCTATTTCAAGAACACAATCAGTTGCAGGGGAATAGTATTCAACATGTGAGAAGTGAAGTGGACAAAGAATTGGATGAGTTGTGGAAACTCATATAGCAACATTCCAACAAAACAAGTAAAGGACAAAAGAATAAAGGGAGATTGGATGGAAAGAATGGTACAAGTGAAGGAAATGGAAAACTACAAATTAAGATGTGGGAGCCTGTCATAAACTATAATGATGAGAAAATAGCAGTAAGATATATGAAAAGAACAACAGTAGATGATGAAAGCATGACCAATGGGGCATTACCGCACAAAGGAGGGAGACTTGAAGGACAAACAACAGCAACAGTAACCAAGGACATACTACCAAACCAAGTATGGGATCCAGGAGGACACATATCAGAAGTGCATGATTAGGAGATCATGATTCATTTAAATCTTGGGATTCTAATGCAGGAGCATCTAGACCTAGCCAACAATGTGATGGAGTGGTCACATGTTGTGGCTGATGAAAGGTTGGAGGAAGAATTGGTTAATTAAATTGTATTAATTTCAATTATGTAAGTGGTTAATTTGTTTCCTAATTCTGAACAGAATTGGGAATAAATGGAAAATGATCCTCCCTACGTGGAGATCAAGCCAAGTAGTCTAGCTTGTTTAGATTAGGATAGGACTTGAATTCTAAATGTATAATTTATTCCTCCAAATGTGGAGGAGATGGTTAACTTAGAATATATGCAATTTCCTATATTTTCTGAAGGAGAGCGAGGAGAGACAGAGAAGGAGATGACAGAGAGCACTGTAAGCCTACAGGTTATGTAGAAGGAAGAGGCCATTAATTAGATTAATCAAGCCAGAGAAGGGAGAGAGCCCCAAATATATATTGTATTTATGTTTATATACAGAGGATTGATTGGAGTGATAGAATTGTGTGATTGAATGCATTTATTTTGGGACAGAGGACTTTACCTGTGCGATCAGGGCAGAGGGCGAAGCTCTGTTATTTGTTTACTTTGAATAACTAGTGTTGCGAGTATAGTTATATAACCCGCCCATGAAGGCTTGGATGCTTGTTTTTCTATATATATTCTAATGCTCTTGATGTCAGACTATGTTTTTATGTTTTAATGGAATTACTGTGTTAAAGGATCAATTGATGAGCACATTGCATCGTTCTAGTGTCGCAGGAGGAAAACCCAAATACATTAAGTATCAGGAGTAAAACATAGTTGGATTGAGAATCCAGATCTCAAATCCTTTAGATAGAGATTTTGAATGTTATCGGGTCCAGCTTATCTATCGCATCACGTAGTTGTATGGGCGCACGTCCAAAGCTTGTCCCCAAACCCTTTATGATTGCGATTGCCGACATAAATCGCATCGGCATATAGGAGCGGGAGTTATATATTGTAAAGAAGACTATTACCATCACCGATAGAAATAAGATATTGCATCAGACCTCCAATAAGGGAAGCGCGATAGTTGTTGACCATTGAGACCTCTGATCGCCGATAAGGTGATTTGATCTCTACCATTAGATCTTGTCACTCTAGATCAACGGTCATGAATGCTTGGTGCATTGACTATTCACGTACAGTAAGCACGCCGATGCAAAAGGTAAAAGATCAATGTTTTTATGTTCTTTTTAGGCATTTCCACATGTTTTAATATATAACCAAGAAAAGGTATGGTCCCGAGGTTTTAATTGCGTAAACGCTTTTGATACATATATATAAGTGGCATGGAGGTATACAGCTTTAAAGGATCGTTATTAAGGGAATTTTAAGTTCCGATAAGGTATATTTGTGTGGCAGCCTTAGGGTTGCACCATTTGTCTATATGTTGATGATTTCATTTTCACTCGAGATCTCTCAATAGATTATTTTAAGACAAGTATGAAAACATAATTTGATATGACTGATTTACGCCTATTGAAATATTTTCTTGGTATTGAAGTAACTCAATCTGAAGATGGTATTTTCATTTGTCAATCTAAGTATGCAAAGGATATATTAAAAAGGTTTGGGATGGAAAATTGTAAGCCACTTGCAACTCCTATTTCAATTGGTACAAAAATCAATAAGGACGATCAAGGTTCAGATATTGATCCAAACTTGTTTAAGAAATTGGTTGGAAGTCTTATGTATTTTACTACAAAAAGGCTCGATATAATGTTTTTTGTAAGTCTAATTTCCAGATTCATGGAGTCTCTAAATTGTACTCATTAGCTAGTTGGAAAAAGGATTTTAAGATATGTTATTAGACCAATAAATTATGTTATCACGTATACATCTAATTCATATTTTAAGCTAACTGGATATACAGATAGTGATTTTGTAGGCAATATTTAGGACAAGAAGAGCACATCTAGGTATGTGTTCAGTTTTGGTTCAGGTGCAGTTTCACGGGCATCAGTGAAGAAATCCATTTTGACTTTATCATTACCTGAAGAAGAGTATGCTGCAACCATAACAACATCATGTCAAACTACGTGGACGAGGAGAAGTTTGAAAGAGTTGTTGCATGAACAAAAAGAACCAACTTAGAAATTTTGTGACAACAAATCTGCAATTGCATTATCAAGAAATCATGTTTTCCATAGAAAGAGTAAACATATTGATACGAAGTATCACTTCATTTCAGAACTAGTAAGCAATAATAAAATATGTACGGAGTTTTGCAGATCAAAAACCCAATTTGCAGACATATTTACAAAGCCCTTGGGAAAATAATTGTTTGAAACTCATAGGAAAAACATAGGAATATGTATGATGTAACAACATTTTGATGTAGTAGCAAAATTTTTGTTTTTCCATGAAATGATTAACGAGGATAATGTAAGAATAATTATTCCACCATCACAGCACACCGTTATGGCTCTTCAAACTCCAAATAGAGCTCCTCAAATTTGAAAGGCCAACATTGATTGGATGCAAAGGGGCAGCACCACCTAGAAAATTAGTTGTTTAATTGATGTAACTCACTCCATTTTTTGCTACAAATAAAAAGGATCAGCAGGAGGCAAAGATCATCCCACTCGACCTTCTCATTTGTTGGTGTGTTTAACTTATCAGCGATAGCTCACTTCCACATTTGTTTTCATATTTGAAATTATTTATTTACCAATAGTTCAAAGTTTCAAAAGAAATGGAGAAAATAACTTACAATCTACAATACAACTGCAATTAAAATGAAAATGAAAATAAAATTAGAGATTCTATGTTGTGTATTTAATGCTAATAATTAGCTAAACTTCCTATTTAGTTTCAAACAATCTAAATGGTCATAATTTTCAGATTTAATACATTTATACACTAAAACCATCAGGCATTTTTATAGCCATTTGAATTGCATGGTTGGATTGGTTGGTGTAGTATATGATAATTCATAGATTGTAAAATGATGAACTTTAATGATTTGAATGAAGTATGTACTCAGTTTTCTTTGCAATGTTCCTATTCTCGGGCATCTACTTCCAAAGTCTCGTTGGACATCAAAACTAATACAAGTGTGATGGATGCTAGAATCGGCCACATAACGGAAATTACAAAATGTGCCATTTTTTGAAAGATTTCACTGCAAGAATTCAATCACATATTTGTAGGAAAAGCTCTAATTCACAAACCTGTTGCGACTGTAGAGTATCTATGCGTGGAGCTAATTTATAATGGAATTAGGGTTGTTGTGTCTTGATTTGATTCTACTCCATTAATTAGGGAGACCATGCAAAAGGCATTTCCTTACACAGTTTGTCCTCACATCCGACGATCATTGTGGATTTTGTTTATGCACATGAAGATTTTGATCCAAAGAATAAAAGGGACCTTAGTGGTGGTACAGTCCGCTATGGCATTATCATTGAAATGTTGCCAGCAGAAACGTGCTGAAGGAGGTATTTTTGCAATATGCAACTAGAATAAGGTATGGTGGAAATTCATAGTATTTGTACAATGGCAAAGCCGAAAAGAATAAATAAAAGTAGACTGTGTCACACACCCATAATTAAGAATTACTAATTAGAACAAAGAGTTTATTATTATTATTATTCAGAATTAAAAATATTTACCATCATCAACTATGAATTCAAGCAACCACATAAATATCATTGTGATCTAGATACATTAAGCTCAGAGTATTTAATTATTTTCTTTCCTGTGTATGGTTAAATATTCCTTGTAACCTTAGGACTATAAAAGTGGTTGCTATGTGATGCTTAATGTATAAAGGTTTGTTGATATTAAATGTATCGATAGCTGTGTCGTAATGCATTTAGCTTGGTGACATAAGTCTAATTAAATGCATATTCATTTTATCTTCTGCCACTATACAATTCCCTTATGTTTGTCATTAAGCTGGCCTCGCCACCTCCCTAGGGATCTGGGACAATTCCTTCGTGAGGGTTCGATAGAGTCTACAGCTGGCAGATCACCGCTTGGTTGACTGAGCCAGAATCTACGATCCTCGTTGTAGCTAGATATCTGACGGTGGTGGCAGAGATGTTAAGTCGAAATCAGGCACGAGTTGGGGTTTTTCCTATTGACATTTTGCTGTGGAGGATTTCTTCTTTCACCTCTGGTAGAGAGGGTTTCTTCGAGTGCTCTCACTCCATCTTCCAACATAAGATTCTTAGTCAGTAATTCTCACCTCTTTCATTCTGTTGAATCTCAGAAGGATCAACTACACTGGTGAAACCTCATCATTCTCCCCGTTTCCTTTTTATTTGTGTTGGAAATAGACTCTAATAAGGTGGAAGTGGGACATTACATGCTGGATAATATCTATGACAGGCCAAAATTGCCCAACGACTCCCCAGGTATGAGTTAGAAGAATTTCCTATGTTTTTCAAGTGTTCAATTTGTTCTGTTTTGCTAAAACCTTGTCTTTTGCTTCCTATTATTTCTGCCAGGGTTTGAGGACTTCGATCTTGGAGGCTTCCACCCAGTGGGTGATTCTCCAATCCTATATCTTGGCCTTATCCGAGCATGAGGCATGGTGTACCCGGTTCCAGTACTTGTTTTGTCTTCTTGGTGGGTTTGTGTTTAGTTTGAGTTCTAGTTTTCGACATTACTCGACTAGTCGTAAAATTTCTTCGAGAAGCCTTGCTTGTTTTACTTGTTAGTTATGAGAACCCTATTTTATGAGGCTCTCGGGTCCATCCACTGAGTCTTCTAGATAGGGATGGCGATGAGGGTTTGTTCAGTTGCAGCTTTTTCTGTATAAGTGTAAACCCTGGGTTCTTTGAAGTCTGGACGACCATACCTAGAAGGTTAAGGGTTGTATTCAATTAGCAGATGTGCTCACTTCTATTGATAGTCACTGCTTTTCATTCTTTAGAGGAGATGAGGAACTCTCTCTTGGTAGTCTCCGTTTGTACATTTTATAATTGTCAATATAAAAGTGTAAATTCTTCATATGCGTTTGATGGAATTTCTTTTTATACTTGAAAATATTTCTTTCATGATATATGTTATAGAATTATGGAATTGCTCATCTGAGAGCTCTCTTGTAGTGTTGTAATTGTATGAGAATTATTCAAGAGGTACAGTCTTCGTATTTTAATTTCTTGAATTAGGTTTTAGTATTCGTCTTTTAATTTCGGAGGTAAACTCAGGATTTCCTTAGGGAAGACATCTGAAAAATTTTGTATTATTGGTATATCTTCTAGAGCAGTAGCTTGCTGCTTAGAGTCAAAATACCCTACTTGTATGGCGAAAATATGACATCATTTTCTTATGCGTTTCACTAGTTGGGACGTCGTTAGTGGTCTTACCTGAAGAGGCTTCTAAATGCCTTGCATTTCGTGTCTTTCACCCTTATCATTCCAAAAATTAAGTCTTAGTTTTGTAGTTTATAAGGGACCAATGTTTTTCTAACTGGCCCATGCCAATAAGGATGTCATAAGGCCCTAATGGTAATACATTTAGTTCCACCATGATGGACTGGTTAGCTATCACTAGTGGAAAATTACTAACTTTGACCAAAACTCTTCTTTTGGATCTAGTGGCTAGCTATACCAACCATGAGTTTTTAAACTTTTCTATTTGTAATTCACATTGTTCTACAATCTTAGGACTACATAACTCAAAATAGCTCTGGGGTCAATTAAAATAGACACAACTTGGTCCATAATTTTACCTTCAAACTCAATCATTGTTGGCTGAAATTCTGCTTGATGGTCTTCCAAGGCTCTGTTAATTTATGGAAGACTTCTTGCTACATCTCCCACTGTAGAGGCTTCGTGTAACTGAGAAATTTGATCTGCTCCTCTGTGTTGTGCAAATTTCTTGATATAATGCAGGCCCCCACATCCCCAACATTGCACAGGGGGCCTGCTAGCCAATTCCACTCCAACTTTGCTCGGTTGCTCCTATGTTCCAGCTTCGCCTGGTATTTTAAATCTGTGCTAATTTTTATTAAGATTTATGTTATTTTGTCCTTTATAAAATCCTTTGCTACCAAAACCTTTGTTCCCTTTCTGATTGGAAACAAATTTATCTACTTTCTTATCATTCCACTTTTTTCTCATGTCTCCTTTTGGTCTATTCTACTGATAGCAAATTCGTGCCTTATGGATCACATCTTCCATGGCCTTTGGGTTATCGAATTCTAGTCATTCCTTCATAAATATAGGTAAGCTGCTGATGAATCATTGTACCTTTTCCTTCTCATCACATATGTATGGCATGTATCGTAGTAATGAAGTAAACTTTGTTATGAATTCATCCATGGACATTTGTCCTAGTCGGAGATCATGAAATTCCTTAGATTTTTCATCATAGAATCTTTCTGTTAAGTACATTTCTTTAAAATATCTTTTGAATTTTTCCCAAGTAATACTTTGTTCATCCACTCCTTGTATCATCTTTACCTCTTCCCACCATAGCATGGCCTTTCCCTTTAGTTCAACAATAGCCAAACAGGCCTTCAAGTTTTGATCATACTCGTATAGCTGGAAATATTTATTAATATTTATGAGCCATGCTTTAGCCACCTCTTCCTATTCCCCATCAAAGAGAGGGGGTTCAATCTTTCGAAACTCACCCTGTAGTTCCACTTTCTGCCTCTTCTGTGTTCTATGATTAGACACATTATCTTATTCCTCTTCACCACCACCAGTTTCTATGTCTTCAGTTCGGAATTATTGTTCCCCTGATGCATATCTATGTTCAGGGCTAGGAATTAGGGGCCGATTATTTTGTCTATCCGATATACTCTTCATACTTTTCTTTTGTTCCTGCATTAATCTCTTGTTATCTACCCATATTCGGGCCATTTCATCCTTTAATTCTTGTACTGTCTCCCTAATATTTGTGCCGATGTTTTGTGGTTTGTCGCCCAGCTATACCCACACTTTAGGATTGCCCTCCTAAAACGGTCTGAGTGGAAAATTTCCTATCCTCCTCATACTAGCTATTCCTGCTTCCTATGTGCATTTCAAAGAATTTTTATTACTTCCTTGATCCCAGAGGTCTCAGTTTAGCAACCTGAGTTTGCTCTGATACCATATGTCACGCACCCATAATTAAGAATCACTAAGTAAAAGAAAGATATTTTTTTTTAATATTCAAAATTAAAAATACTTACGATCATCAATTGTGAACTCAAGCAATCACATAAATATCATTGTGATCTAGATACATTAAGCTCATAGTATTTAATTATTTTCTTTTCTGTGTATGGTTAAATATTCCTTGTAACCTTGGGACTGTAAAAGTGGTTGCTATGTCATGTTTAATGTATAATGCTTGTTGATCTTAAATGCATCGACGACTATGTCGCAATGCCTTCAGCTTGGTGATATAATTCTAATTAAATGCATATTCATCGTATCTTCTGCCACTGTACAATTCCCTTATGTTTGTCATTAAGTTGGCCTGGCCACCTGCCTAGGGATCTAGGACCATTCCTTCGCGAGGTTTCGATAGAGTCTACAGCTGATATATCACCACTTGGTTTATTGAGCCAAAATCTATGGTCCTCGCTGCAGCTAGACACCCGAAGGTGATGGCAGAGATGTTAAGTCAAAATCAGGCGTGAGCTGGGGTTTTTCATGTTGACATTTTACTGTGGAGGGTTTCTGCTTTCACCTCTGGTAGAGAGGGTTTCTTCGAGTGCTCTAGCTCCATCTTCCAACATAAGGGTCTTAGTGAGTAATTCTCAGCTCTTTCATTATGTTAAATCTCGAAAGGATAAGCTACACTAGTGAAACCTCACCATTCTCATCGTTTCCTTTTTCTTTGTGTTTGCAATAGACTCTGATATGGTGGAAGTGGGACATTGCATGCCGGAGAAGATCTACAACAGGCCAAAATTGTCCGACGGCTGCCCAGGTATGAGTTAGCAGAATTTCCTATGTTTTTCAGGCATTCAATTTGTTTTGTATTGCTAAAACCCTGACTTGTGCTTCCGATTATTTATGCCAGGGTTTGAGGACTTCGATCCTGGAGGTTTCCACCCGGTGGGTGATTTTCCAATGCTATCTCTTGGCCTTATCCAAGTATGAGGCATGGTGTACTCAGTTCTAGTTCTTGTTTTGTCTTCTTGGCGGGTTTGTGCGTAGTTTGAGTTCTGGTTTTCAACATTACTCGACTAGTCGTTAAATTTCTTAGAGAAGCCTTGCTTGTTTTACTTGTTAATTATGAGAACCCTTTTTTATGAGGCTCTCGGGTCCATCCACCGAGCCTTCTCGCCAGGGATGGTGATGAGGGTTTGTTCAGTTGTAGATTTTTCTGCATAAGTGTAAACCCTGGGTTCTTTGAAGTCTAGATTACCATACCCATAATGTTAAGGGTCATATTTGGTTAGTAGGTGTGCTCGCTTCTATTCACAATCATTGCTTTTCTTTCTTTACAGGAGATGAGGAACTCTCTATTGGTAGTCTCTGTTTGTACATTTTATAACTATTAATATAAAAGCGCAAATTCTTCCTACGCATTTGATGGAGTTTATTTTATACTTGTAAATATTTCTTTCATGATATATGCTATAGAATTATGGAATTTCTCATTCGAGAGCTCTCTTGCAATGTTGTAATTGTATGATAATTCTTCAAGAGGTACAATCTTTGTCTTTTAACTTCTTGAATTAGGGTTTGAACTGTAATTGAGGTATGGACGGTTGTGCTCTGTTTTCTCGTTTTTCATGTTTAAAAGCTATAGAAGCACACATATATCACCTATCTCTAAAGCTTATAGGTGGCTGGAATTTCGCTGTTGTTCTTCTTTACTACTAATGATTTATGTAGCTTTGTTCTCTTGTTTCCAACTCTTTAGTTGGTGCATTATTATTTGTCTTCTAATGGGAATTGTCAAATCTTAGGCTTAGCTTAGTACATTCAAAATCTGGAAAATTGTATACTTTACGCCTTGTAATTAATTACTCTCCTATGATGGGTAAAAACTTTACCTTTTTAGAAATAATAGCATTGTATGCAGTTTCCCTTCTTGTGCTAAAATGTACATAATTTACTAGTACAATTGCCTTTAAACTTATGATATAGCCTACAGAAAATTGGACATATTCTATGGTGTTTTCAACTATGACAAGGTTATTCTCTGACTATTCCATTTCACTAGGATTTTTTCATACTAAGTGCTCTAAGAATAATTTAATGAAATTCATATATACAAGCCGACCTAGTGTAATCAATTAAAATTACTGTCTACATTCATAATTTAACTCTGATAAAATTAAGAAAAATCACTATCTCATACAAATCTATTAACACTATACAGGATACTCTTCCATAATATTACTTATCTGGATATTTAATCATTCAGAATTCATTAACTCGACTTGGCTCCCAACCTTGAGACCTGTGCCACAACACCTTTGTCTCCCCCCGAGCTACTTGTTCCCGGGTCTTCCTTCTATAAGCTAAACCTGATCCATTGAAGTTATCTAGTCCTAACCAAACTTAACTGCTCATGTTCATGCATGTCCTTACAGCACAATACCATTCTTTCCTTTCTAGGATTTATTTTCTCCTATCACCCCTCATCTGAGATCCCCCGTCCTCTCGCTCTTTTGGGATAAAATCCTTCTTAGGAGTAGTTAGGGTTGGTAACTGCCCAACCTAACTATATCTTTAGAATTACACTCATCACCCTTTGACATGTGTTTTACCATTAATTATATTAAAAATCACTTTCTTGTCAAATTTCCAACACTGGATTTTCTTTTAAATAATTTCAAATAGAAGTTCTATTCATTAACCAAAAATTTTAAATCAATTTACCAGTTTGTTTTAAATGTATTAGAAATAAAAGAAAATTCACATTTACAGGGGATATCACATCTTGCCCCCCTAAGATTGAACATCGTCCTAATGTTCCTTTAAGAAAATAACTGAGGGTAAACTTCCCTCATGGTCTGCTCATCTTCCCAAGTGGCTTCTTCAGGCCCAAAATGCTACCACTGAATTTGAACTTGGGTGATAGCTCGTCTCTGCAATGTCTCTTATCTCCGATTGAGTATACCCACTGGTTCTACCAGGAATTCTCCTTTCAGTTCTACCTGAAACACAAGAAGACGTAATTTATCAAAGTCTGAGATGAACAAACAAGTATGTTCAACTATAATCGCTCCTCCTACAAACACATGTATATAAATATTTTGTACATATCTTTGACAGCCTGTCTCCTGGAAGTTTGACTGAACCAACTCACCTGAATGTCCTGCTAGTTTATTATATATTTAGCATCATAAATGTATTTCTTAAGTAAAGAAATGTGGAACACATTGTGTACATGCATATGACTAGGTAAAGCACACTGCTATGCTACTGGTCCAATGCGAGCTAGAATTTCAAAAGGTCCACAAAACGGGGGTGTTAACTTAGCACATCCAGTCCATTGCATGGTACCTTTTTTAACTCGTACTCGTATGTATACATTTTCTCCTACCTAGAATTCTCGGAAGCTCCTTTTCTTGTGAGCAAAATTCTTTTGTCGTTCCTGAGCGACTTTTAAGTTATTTCGTACTCTCTTCACCATACTCTCCATTTCTTTCAGCATATATGGTCCCAACATTAATTTGTCCTCTGGGCCACTACAACTCAAGGGCGTTCTACACTTACGCCCATATAGCACTTCAAATGGACTCATCCGCAGTGATGTATGATACCCATTATTGTATGCAAACTCTACCAGATGCAAGTAATCCTCCCACCTAGAGGGTTGTTGCATCACATACACTCGTAACATGTCTTCAACTACTTGGTTGACTCTTTCCATCTATCCATCTATTTGAAGATGATATGTGGTACTGAAATGTAATTGAGTACCCAATCCCTCAAACAGGGTCTTCCAAAAGCCAGATGTAAATTTCACATCTCGATAAAAAATTATCACCTTGGGTATGCCATGGAATTTGAAAATATTCTGCATGAAAATATTAGAAATTAGCATTGCTTTATGAGTAGATTGAATGGGGTATAAAATGGACAGATTTGCTCAACTTATCTACAACCACCATAATAGAGTCGTTTAATTTTTTTGATCTAGGTAATCTAGTGATTAAATCCTAGATATAGCCTCCCACTTTTGTTCAGGAATAGGCAGTGGGTGAAGTAATACTGTTGGATGTTGGTGTTTTTCTTTAATTTGTTGGCACTCCAAATAGTGCCCTAAATATTCTGTTACTTCTTTCTTCATTCCAGGCCAAAAGAATTTCTTTCTCAGGACAGAAATTATTTTTTGATACCCTACGTGTCCGACATAAGGGCTTTTATGGTATTCATCTAAAATTAGAACATTCAACAATTTTTGGTTAGGTATATATAGCCTTTTCCTATAGGTCAGCAGTTCATTTGGAGCAACCTCATAACCCATTTGTTGCTCATGGCTATTTACCAATTTAGCTTTCTCTCACAAACGTTTATACTCTAAGTCTTGCTCAGTTGTTTCACGAATCTGCTCATAAAAAGTAGTATGTGACTCACTAAAAGAAATTTCATATAAAGTAGTTCACCTTGCAACTTTGGGCATCCGCAACTCAATTTTCTTTCTCCTTCAAATGTCTGATTTCAAAATCGAATTCTCTTAGGAAATCAGACCATCAAGCTTGCCTGGCATTTAAGGTGAGCTGCTTGAAATAGCTTGCCAAGCTGTGATGATCCATTAATAGCATAAATCTCTTGCCGAATAAGTAGTGTCACCACATTTTCAAGGCGTGAATCACTGTCGTTAATTCCAAATCATATGCAGAGTATTTTTTGCTCATATTCCTTGAGCTTCCTCGACTCGTAGGCTATAACCCTTCCTTCTTAGGTTAATATGCCACCTACACCTTCCTTGCTCGCATTCGTACATACCACATACTCTTTATTAGGATGAGTAATACTTAAAATTGGGGCAGTGGTGAGTAAGTGCTTGAGCTGGTCAAAACTTTTTTGGCAGTCAGAGGTCCACTTAAAGGCTCTTCCTTTCTTTTGCAGAGAGGTGATAGGTTATGCTACCCTAGAGAAACCTTCTACGAAACGCCTATAATATCCCGCTAGACCCATGAATGATCTTATGTCTGCCACATTTTCGGTATTGACCATTCCATGATGGTTTTTATTTTCGATAAGTGTTATTGTTCCTTTTACTACTATATCATGAAGCTTTAGCTCCTAGTGAGATTCAAAAAGCAATCGAATAAAAAAAAGCCAATATTCATAACATTTCAAGATTTAATTTAGATATCGGTAAGATTTAAGAAGTTAAATGATATAAAATGATTTTTTGTCTTAAGCTTAACTTTACATCCCACAAGCAAATATTTTTTCCAGTACATTAATTATATATATCCCACTCATTTAATTATTTATATCAAAATATATATATATATATATATATATATAATTTTACTTAAAATATAAATTTAACATTATTTTTATTATAAATATATATATATATAATTATTAAATATTATATTAAGTTAAAGTAAAAATTGTTGTTAATCTTAATGTTGAATGAAAGAATGCTATGCATAATAGTAATTTCAATGTTGAATGAAAAAATATTATGCATAATAGTACGAGATTATTACTAAAATTATGCTGTAGAATTTTGTCATTAGAATTGTGTAATTGCCTCACTAAACATGTTTTATCTTTCATAATATTTAAAAATTTAATGGTTTAATATATCTTTCTCTTACCAACTTTACACCAAAACATCCATACTTCTTTTGCCACCATTAATTATCCAATATATATATATACTTTCTTCTGTTCTGCGGCGGACACCATTTTCAACTTCTTTCGGGTAGTTGTTGTGTGGTGAATTGAGGTTTGTGACACTGACAGGAAGGAGGCGAAGACGTTGAAGAAGCAATAACCTTAACCTCTTCCTTCAAATTTAATTTCAATCTTATTGAAATTATCCTTGGGGTCGACGTGACAGTTATCCTTATATTGAATCTGGGGTCGACGTGACAGTTATCCTTGCTCATTTTTCTTCGTCCTCCGATATTTTTGGAAGTAGTTGTTGCGTGGTGAGTTCAGTTTTGCGACATTTCCAGGTACGAGGCCATGGCCGCGGTAATGTCGCGAGTACGACAGACTGGAAATGTTAAAAGAGTGACCATTAAAAAAATATGGAATGTCACTCCCTAAACTAAAGAGACTGCCCAAAAATAACATAATCAAACCTATGAATGATATCGATTCAATGAGATTGTAGAAGCCGTAACTTTCAGTGAAATTATAGAAGCACCTTTTTTGGAATTATGTATAGCTAATTGAAAATAATAATAAAGGTTTGGAAGTGCACTCCTGTGGGTGAACACTTGCATTTCGAAATATTAAGAAAAAAATATGTACAATGTCGCTCATAAAATAAAAAAAAATTATAAATTTATTACCCTATTATTTTGCAGCTGAACATTAGCATTTAGAAATATTAAAAAAAGTATGTTGAATGTCGTTCCTAAAATAAAAAGTTAAATTTATTACACTGATTCTTTGCAGCTGAACACTAAAATTTCGAAATATTTGTAATAAAAAAAAATAAAATAAAAATTATAAATTTATTACCCTAATGTTGTTGCCGAAAAAATTGCAGTAGTGTGCCCGACGGCCATACACACCACAGGGAAACGAGTGAGTCGGAAAAGCGTGGAAAGGAGAGGATATACATTTCTTTTTGGTACCCACTTTTAAATTGTATTTCTCCACTCTAAGTATCAATTTCCTATACAATCTGCCTAAACATATTTTGTGTTACTTTTGAATATACATATTGCTTTCTGAGTAAAAAACGAATATTGAATCTAATTGGCTTTATTAGTTTTTTAATAAAAAAGTGTGGTTTTTATTTTCATAAAACGGACGAAATTTATTAGATTTTTTTTAAACATTTAATAAAATTTTTATATTCAAATATTATAGAAATAAGAAGAGTAGAATAAGCCAAACTATATATATAATAATAATATTTTTTTAATTAAATTTAATATAAGAAAGTATTAACAAGAATTTAATTTATGAGGAAAATTTTTTATCTAAAAAGGGATGAAATTTAAAAAAAATATATAATATTTTTAATAAATATTTAAATATATTTAAAAATTAAACTTTTATATTCAAATATATAAAATTAAGAATAGTGGAATAAACCAAATTTATATATAAAAAATAATTATTTTAATAATATAAGTTTTTTAATTAAATTTAATATAAAGGAAAGTATCTCGATCGGGGTGAGATCAAGTCAAGTAATCTACTTTGGGATTTGAAAGATGGATAAAACGTCGAGAGATAAGGTAAGGAGGCAGCTATTAGTAACTCTGAGCATGCGGGAATGATGAGCAGTTAAGGTTCGAGCTACATAGATGTTGAAGGGAAAGGGCACATAGGGGAAGAGGCATTTCGCTCAAGTGCTTTGGTGGGAAGAGACTCTGTTGACGTGCATTTCTCTCCTGGGATGGTAAAACTGGTTAGTTTTGTGGTGGTGGTGGTGTTTCTCAATAACGCGGCAGAGCTCGAGGAAGAATTGTTGCTCGCCGACTCCAATTGCATTGTCTGGCTACATGGAAAGCATTGTCGGGTATTTCTAATTCATGTGGCTATTGTGACTGGTGAGCAAGTCACAGTTCAGGGCAGTGTCAGTGTAACTTCATTGGCCTAGTCATGTTTAGTTTGAAAGCGCCCTTTTATGATGGTTCAGGGTGCAAGTTCTTCGGTTTTTGGAGGCCATGATAATCACCCTCACAAAAGGAAAAACATAGACAAAGTGTTGCCATCCGCTTGACCCCCAAAGGCGAGAAGTCGATGCACTGATGCTTAAATCATCAAAGAGGTAGTGCATACCTATACTGTTGGAACTCCAACTTATTTTAAGCAACTAATTACAACATGGGAGGCAAAACTCAACTGCTGGGTTGCCACGGAAGTTCAGGTGTGTTATGCAACCAACTCACAAAATAGAAGAAAACATAAATCAACGACTTCAAAATCAACCTCTTCGAGGGGGCAAGCTCCTTTACATTACACAAATGAATAATTCGTGGATGATACAAATGACAAGACCTCCTTTCTATATATAGGAATCAAAGGGGTCAAAATATAATCAAAGCTAAGATAACAATAATATTCTAAGGGCACAACAATAGAAATAATGGGCTTCTAAGGGGCACAATAATAACAATATGGGGGCTACATGGGCACAACAATACAATAAGGGGGTTGCACTAATAACAATAAGAGGTTACACTAGGAATATATGGACTTAGCATGCCCCTCTCCTTCAAAAAAGTGTTGTCCTCAATGCTTGAGTAGTTATGGATGCTTCTTCCACTTGATGAGATACTCTGCAATTGATCGATATCCTAGTTGCTGATTTCTTATTTCTGTGACTACTTCAGGTTCCAATATGATTTTTCCTTCCTCGTCCAATTCTGGCAATATTGTTTGAACTAGGAGCTTATCACCTATAACCTTCTTTAAACATGACACATGGACAACTGGGTGCACTCGTGAAGATGCAAGAAGCTCCAATTTGTATGTTATAGTACCAATCTTTTGGAACACCTTGTATGGACCATAATACTTTGATGATAATTTATTATCCTTCTTAGCTTGCTTGAGAGACATTTGTTTGTATGGTCGTAGTCATAGAAATAGCTAGTCACCTACATCAAAACTTCTTTCATTGTGATGTTGATCTTCCTGTTGCTTCATTTGATTCAGTGCCAAAGTGAGGTTATCCCTTAAGTGTTGGAGAACTTTTTGTTGATGCTCGATGTGATCTTCCATTGCTAGAACCTTAGAATTTTTTCTTAAATAAGATGTGACTGACGATGGATGATATCCATAAAGTGCCATAAATTGGGTCATTTTTGTTGCAGTATGGAAGGAAGTGTTATACCACCACTCAGCTAGGGGCAACAACTTGACCCATTGTGTTTGTTTATCAGATACAAAGCAACGAAGATATCCTTATAATCATTTGTTCACTATCTCAATTTACCCATTAGATTGGGGATGATAAGATGAGCTATGAGCTAATGTGACAGTTCTACCTCAAATTTTGAGAGGTCTCTTAACATCAAAGTAATTAAAAGAATCTACAACATTATTGGGTATTCTAAAATCAATGAAAGATAAAATAAGTGAAGGAAAATGTGATTGAAAATATAGATACTACTAAATAGAGAAATTACAAATTGCAGTGGTTTCATCAAGTACTAAAGAAAATCGTTTATTAAAAATTTTGGCAAAAGCATTAGGGACCTCACAAAAAACATTGCACAAACATATGAAATTATGATTGTAAATAGATGCAAATGATGAGCTTTATTTTTGGACAATTATTTGTAGGAAACCATACAAAAATATACTTGGAGAAGATGTTAAAAAAATAATATATGAATATTGGATGAAAAAATCACGTGTTTCACCAAACGTAAGGGATGTGATGCGGTGAAGAATAACATGAAATCAATATGAAGAATGTGCAAGATATATCTTTGACACCACTCAAATATATTTGTTCAATAAGTTCCTAGAAGATAATGGTTAAATTAATGTCTCAATTAGTACTTTTTTGCAACAAAAGCATTGGTATGTTAAATCTATCATTGTACGTGACACTTCCTGTTGTCTTTATCATGTAGAATTTCAATTATATTATGACACCTTCCTTAATTTGTGTAAAAAGTTTTGGAAAAAATCACCTCCTCTTTCCACTATCCATGATGTCATATATGAAATTCTATGTGGAAGAGAAAATCATGAAATATTTTACCAAAATAAATGTGTTTGTAGTAGAAAATGTGATGATTGTGGAAATTTGACTTTGTTTCATGACAAATATTATGTTGATATGAATGATCAATCATTTTCCAACATAAAATTGAAATGGAAGATATATGAATATATCCCTACATCGATTGGTTCAAGTAGTAGTACAAGTGCTAAAAGGATTGATTTACAAGAAGAAGAAAATTTTGTGATATAGCGTTTGAAGAAGTTTGAAACATGAATTTATAAATACAACAAGCATTCTCATAGAGCTTGATGGAAAGAAATACAATTCAAAAAATCCCGTGATACTTTTCCACGAGAGGCCATTTTGTCAATAGTTGATTTTGGAAAACAATTACACATTTGTTGCACAAAATGAAATACACAGTGAATTTTATCATTCTGACCAAGTCTCTATGCTTTTCCATGTTATATGTAGACATGTTGAACAAAATGTTGATCATATAGAAAGCACTAATGAAAATCAACATGCTATTAAAGAATATCATTTTTAGATCAACGATGAGCGTACACATGATACACATTTTGTACAACATTTCTTTGAAAAGATTTATAACTCATTGAAAGGTCGTGGAATAAAATTCAATGAATATTGGATATGGTAAAATGGATGCGCAGGACAATTTGAATCCTCGCAGTAATTATTTTGGTTTTGTCATCTTCATATGAAAACCAATATTAAACATTTTTGGAATTTCTTTGAGACTGGTCATGGAAAAGGAGAACATGATGGCGCAGGGGCATATATAAAATGAGCACTTCAAAGATAACAAATGGACCACTCTGCAAACCAACTTGTCTCAGCTAAAAAAGTTGTTCAATGGTGTATTTTTGCACTAAACCATGAGACTAACCCATCAAGGGAGGTACATAGGTATGTACATATATACTAACTCAACTATATATTTTTAATATATGATCATTTTTATTAATTTATAATTTTAAACATTGATAAATTATATAGTTTAAATAATTTGATCGAATATTATCTTTGATATATAAATTGTATTTTAAATAATATATTTAAATTCTTGTTTGAATTTGTTATAGTTTTTTTTGCATATTGGAGTCCAAGATGTAGATAGATCGACTACATATGAAGCTAAAACAGTAAAAGATACTCGAAAATTGCATTCAATTAAAACAAAAAAGAACCAAAATGCAATTGCATTTGATAAAAGAAAAGAATCTTGTTTTTGTCTTGTTTGCATAGAGGACACACAATTAATGATGTTTGTGAAAAAAATATGTATGTAAAAGCTTGGCAACATAAAAACACTTAATACAAAGGGAAAAATGTCGTTTGCATGATTTGAAGAAATGGAATCAGAAGAGACTATAGTGTCATCTGAAGGTGATTGAGTTTTTGTTCTTGTTAGAGAAGGTAACATTTCAATTTATGTCAAAGGATATATGTATATGTATATGTATATGCATATACATATAAGTATCTAGATAATAGTTAAATATAGATCTAAATAGAAAATAAAATCAAGTACATGTTGATAACTATTTTATTGTTAATTATGATCTAAATTTACAATTTTTTATTATGCGGGAGATGTTTTCGTTGTAGTTGCACCCATTAACAACATAGAAAATGTCAAGTATCATTTGATGTGGTGCACTAAACGAAAGATGAATTTATTGGAGGACTATGATGATAACGGTTTTATATATGAAAGAGGGTCTATTATACTGAAAAGTTACTTTTTCCAAGAAATGCATCAAACTGAGAGTCATTTTTACGTTCAAGACTATCAACCTGATGCCATAAGTTCTCAATATAGTCACATGGTGTGTCCAATGCACATAAACTTGATAGAAGTTCAATCAGGAAAAAAACTGAAAGTTAAAAAAATGAAGAATATCGAGAGTTGACCACGAAAGGATCATTGAGGATGGAATTCCATTAGATTTTTTTTTTAATTGAATTTTCCAACAATATCTTATCCTTATTCATCTTTGAGAAAGAGTTCAAGTAGATTGTTAGCATTTCCTTTTGTGCACTCTTAAGTTGTCCATTCTAACTAACTTACTAAGTATTACAAAATTGTTTTCATTAATATGGTGCCTTTGTTGTTAATTTAAAAGGAAAATCATTTTATTGTGTCTGTCCTATACATGTAGTGCATATAAAACCTATTAAAACTAACAAAACCTAAGAATCATCTACTAACATTATAGGAATCATCATGCAAAATGTACCAACTAAATGAAAATTTACTTTCATTGCTTCATATTATTGAACTTAAATGTAAAACCTTTAAGCATCCAACCATGCATCATGCAAAATATGCCATATTTTATAATGCCATTTTATATTATGTTTTCCTTGAACAAATTTATATTAAAAGTTAAGTATCAACCCACATCCATAATAGCTCTTCTATAGAAGATGATGACCTATTCATGAATGAAAAATGTACATCATATTTTATAATGTAATTTTAAGCTATGATTAAACATTTTAGATATATACACCATGATAAGATTCACGAATGCAAAATGTACCATGCTTTATAATTTTCAATTTTACTATTCATTAAACAACTTGACAAAACAACTTTGAACAAAACCTAAGAATTGTGTATATTAACATTATAAGAATAATCATGCAAAATATACCAACTAAACACAAATTTACTTTCATTTCCTCATATTCATGAACTTAAATGTAAAACCTTTAAGCATCAAACCATACATCATGAAAAATGTACCATGTTTTATAATGCAATTTTATAGCATTTTTTCCTTGAACAAATTTATATTAAAAGTTAAGTATCAACCCACATCCATAGTATCTCTTCTATACAAGATGATGATCTATTCATGAATACAAAATGTATACCATATTTTATAATGCAATTTTAAGTTATGATTAAACATTTTAGACATCTAGACAATGATAAGATTCATGAATGCAAAATGTACCATGTTTTGTAACTTACAATTTTACTATTCATTAAACAAATTGACAAAACAACTTTGGACAAAACCTAAGAATTGAATCTACTAACGTTCTAAGAATTACCATGCAAAATGTACCAACTAAATGCGAATTTACTTTTATTTCTTTATATTCACGAACTTAAATGTAAAACCTTTAAGCATCAAACCATGCATCATTCAAAATAAAGGGTTCTATTTAAAATGCATCAAACCATGCATTATGTATTATGCATCCATGGGGGCTTCACTTAATGAACCTTTAACATAGCACATGCGTTCATAGTGTACTAAACAATACCCTTAATTTGACTACATATTGGAAAACACTTTTAAAAATCATATTATTTAACCCCATACCAATACAAACCCAATACACCTTTCCAATTTAAAAAACCCCTAATTTCACTAGATATTGTAGGTTTCCATTTTTTCATTAGAATTTTTTATACCCCTTTATACCTTTTCATTAACTCTAAGCTCCATTTTTTATACCTCTTAGTATTAAAACCCTTTACCCCCTATTATATGCTCAATATATGTGTCATTTTTTCCTAAACATATATCTACCAATATGAGCCCACGTGGTATGGTATTTCTCCCCCAGTGAAGGCCCCATGGATGCATCATGCATAATAAAAAGTTATATTTAAAATATGTCCAAATTTATATCATTATAAAAGTAAAGTTAATAAAAAGTTGTCAAATAATTATCTTCTAATAACATTATAAGAATTGTCATCAAAAATGTATATAAACTCAAAATTTAACATATATTAAATATCAATTCATAACTAAGAGTTATATTTAAAATATGTCCAAAATTTAAGTTTTTTTAAACAAAATTATATTTTTTTTATTATTTTTCAAAGTTGGAGAACTAATATTTCAATTGTATTTTGGAGACACATGTGTTTACGTAATAATTTTTTCAATTATTTAAATAATTTGAAAAGCCAAGAGTACCTTTTTTAAGAGGACTCGTAAAAAAAGATGGCGGTATTTTTGAAGTTTCTTTGTTGTGTATATTTTATGTTATTGATTTTTTATTCAACCCCTTTGAATTGTCCAAAAAAATTTCAAGAGTTATGTTTAAAAAAAAATAGATGAAAATATCATATGAATTCCAAAGTGTCAAATTCATATTCCATTGGATAGAGGATTCTTTCATGAATCCATCATGATCAACTTCATCACTTAAGGACAAGTTTTGCCCTAAATCGCTAGGCTACAAAAAGCAATTGCAGAGAAAGTTGTAGAAAACGCATTGAAACTATGATTTTAGGACCTCAAGAGCTTGATTGAGTGCTTCAAATGATGGATCAAGTGCTTAAATTCAAAATTCAAATTGCTTGATCGAGCATTAAAGAAACCCTCCATTAAACCATATACATGCTTAACCAACGACTTAATCGAGCCATTAAAATCCTAACTTGGCATTAAAATATAGTTTGATCCAGATATAACCCTCGATCGAGACATTAACTTAGGTTAGAAAGAGGTTCGATCAAGGGTTTGTTTAAATGCTCGATCAAGCATCATTTTTTCACCAAAACAGGCCCTTATTTTTCCAAAAAAAATAACCCAGCTCCATGCTATCACCCATATATATATATATATATAACTTTACCTTTCTTTATATTGATATAGAAGTAAGTTACTTCACATGGACATTAAAATATTTTATTTATGGTATAGAGTGGACAGTGAAATATTTTCACCAAATCTCCTTCATATTGGGTTATCATACTTTTAATTAGAACTATATAAATACATATATTCATTTATATGTTTTAATTATAGTGGACATTGTTTTTTATTTAGATAATATTTTATTTTTATTTTACAAGGGACACATGCCAACTGCATTTAAATATAGACGACATCAAACATCGCTATCACATTGGGCTATAAAATCTACCTCTCAGCACAATCAAAAACAAATCAAGTGACATAGTAAGGTTGAGATTATTGATGTTTTTAATTAAAAATAAATAAACATGCATATTCATTTTTTTTTTAATTATAGCTAAGATTGTTGAAAGAATATTTATTTTAATTTTAAGATGGACATATGTCAAATCCACATTAAGAATGAACGAAATCACACATCACCCCCATAATCAACTGTAGAATGCTCCTCTTGACCCAAGCACCTTTCTTGATTCAATTCCGCTAATAATACCACCTTCCTTAATTTAATCCCTGATAAAGCTTGCTTAACATGATTTGTAAACTAATCATTGTTTCCCCTTACTATAAAGGACTAATCAACAATGATAAATATCGTAAATTAGGTGGATGGTAGGAATTTAACCTCCATATAATATTTTGTATGCTATCATCAAGATAGGCGGATGGTTTGAATTTAACATCCATAGAATATTTTGGATGTTATCATTAAGATTGTGGGAAACTTGGTCAAGCTTGGACACCCCTTGAGATAGTTTAATTCCCGCAAAGGTGGTTTCCCCCAGACTAATCAATTGGTCGACATCTCATGGGTTAAATCAATGGTTTAGATTTATCCCCAAGGTAGTTATGTTACTTTTACCCTTTTATTTAAATTTAATAATCAAAAGTAATGTAATATGAAGAGGTGTTATATGAAGTATGTTATGATTTTTTGGGCATGTGTTATTAATAAGTCATGGTATTGACCCATGGTAATGTAACAAAGACTATTTACAAATTAAGAATCTTCATGATAAAGTTTGGGTTGAATTTCCATTATTAAGAATCTTATTAGATGTTTTTTTTAATCTTTGTATGGTTAACTTATATATTAATTATTTCTATCATTTAATAATCATATTATTATTTTACATAAAGTTATAATTTAGTTATCTTATAATTATTTTATTTTAGAGACTTGAGCTATTTGATTAAGTAAATGTTTTTATTCTTATTCTGGATTGATGCTTACAGGAATTTACTAGCCATTTAATTTATATGATGGTGTTAGTTAATATTAATTTAAAAATAAGCTATAATTTAATTAATTTAAAAAATAAAAATAAAAATAAATTAGCAATGTGAAATGTAATATGAAGTAATTGTTTTGATGCTTATTAAGGATTGATGCCTATTGGCATTTACCAACCATTTCATTTATATGGTCGTGCTAGTAGCTATTCCTTTATAATATTGATATTATTCAGTATTTCATTTCTTACTAACCATGCATATAGGTCTCGACATACTTTTAAATATATTATTAACTTTAGTCAAAGACTCGCACTGTTGCGATTTATCTTTTACTTTGAACCCATTAACTTTTAAACTATCCATGTTGTAGGCATCATTAACTAATCACGGATGAGTCATTATGTTGATAGCCATGTCTATTTCAAAAGAGGGCTCCCAAAATTGAATTGAATTACAAATAATTAATAGGCTAACCTCCATTGATGGGACCAGCCTGTGCTATATACCTTAATCAATCAAATAACCGTTGATTAACAATGATTTAAAAATAATTGTTTTATTAATAAGGGTTTAGAGCTGATATTTTAATTTTGGAATTGATTGTTGTATTTATGATTTTGAATGTCGAGAGGACAGTTGTCTTGGCCTCGAGCTTCCATCCCACGTTTGGCTAAACCCTAGGTTATTGGGTTCTCTCGGTCATTTTCACTATGCATTGTTGGGTTGTGAGCTCTATGGTTCTATGGGTGTTTGTCACTGTTATGCAACTGTGTTTTTCTCACACCAATTGTAGTTTCTTCGTTGGTAAGTTGCAGCTGTGCTTCAATCTTTTTTCCTTGGTTTACACCCTTGCTGGCTTGGCTCTGCTAGTCGTTGGTTGAACTATTGTGAGGTTCTCTATTCCTTTGATGGCTCGATGCTCACTGCTTCATTTTGGTTACCATTCAGTCTTTTAGATTAATTTACGATTCCTCTGCTACTAACATGGTTGTATAATTGGTTGGTTGGGTATGCATATGCTTGTGTTCAGGTCACGGCCTCAACAAGACCCTTCCACTCGGCATTTGCTCTCTCTGGCAAGGTAAAATGTCTCCCCCTAATGAAAATTATTCTCTCAACTTTTTTGTGCACTAATAGACTTGGCTCCTTGCGAGCGGGGTTTTGTTTTGTGGCGGTCGCGGTCAGTTGTGATTCTCATTGTCCAACTTTTCTATTGAGAGGGTAAGTTCTTCCAACGTTCACATTCCCTTTTTGTTAGTCTTCACTTTCCTTTTGTTTGGCTTCCAACCCACGGTGCTAATCTTGTTGTATTATCCTTGGAGGTCACTGGTCTCTAGTTGGAGTATCCCTCGGCTCCTTTTTCGAATGGAACTGGTAGGATCTTTCCTTGTTGTCTTTATTTGGTCGAAGAGTTTTTAGTTGTCTTTTCTTGTACTCGATCTAAGTCTGGTTGCAATGTCATTCAATTGTGAACAATTTTTGTTTTCTGGTTCGGTTGACTAAGTAGTGTGGGTTCTATTGTGAACTGTAATGAATTTTGTTTAAGGGTTTGAAACCCTAACCCTCCTTTTGTTGCTCTATTTCTGAAGGAGGGTTTCCTCGCCTTCAAAACTACTGGGCTTTAAACTTGTAATTATGTGGTTGAAACCCCAATGTGGGCTATTGTAATTATTGTGAAAGATTAATGAAAAAAATTGTATTAGTGAGCATAGGATTACCTCTTGCTTGTATTCAATACTGTGACTGTATTTGTTAATAGTGACTTGTTGTAGCATATCTTCGCGCCTCTGTAGCTTCTTAGCGTGCAAAGGAACTATGTGCTCTTCTTCGATGTTTATATATGTGACTCGATTGTAGCTATGCTTCTGCTTGTCGTTGCTTTTGGGAACTCGCTTTTGTTCTACTATAAAGGAAAGTGAAAGATTGTTTGACTGTCTTTTTATTACATATAACAAGAAATAGATGATAGGAGACATAGTAATTATTCATATGGACTCAGGAAAATGAAAAGAAAATATCTTTATTTCATATTATTATTCTCTGTCCAGAAAAAAAGTCGAACCATGTCCATGCTGTGTACATCTGTTTTATAATATTTGCAATATAGTTAAGCAAACTGTTTGCAGATGCTTTTTTAGTTATGTAGTTGTTAATTATCTCGCTATTTTGATTCTTTCGTTCTGTAGAATACAATGATAATATTTTCTTTCCTGTTACTTTGTTTTTTTTGTCAAAAATAAATAACTATGAAATTAAACTAAACAAGAGACCAGACAACCAGGTGTCTCCAACTACTTCTACCTTATTGTATTGTCCCTAACTGTACTATGCCTAACTACTCATTAACAGAAAAAAGACATAAAACAAGCTCCTAATACTATTCTTAATTAAAAAACACAAATGAAATTAAAATTGTTGATGAACCTCTCCTCCTTAGCTAAGACCAACACCTGGTCATGGCGCCCTTAGCTCGATGCTCCTGCATTAGGCTCCCGGGATAAGAAAAATTCATGACTCTGGTCCATGAGCTTCTCAACTAAATAACCTACTTGCTCGATCTTCCTGGCGTCAAGCCACGAATTGTCCTCAATAGGACAATTCTTCCACTTAATCAGATATTGCAGATACTCTTTTCGCCGAGTTTGCTTGGCCACCTGAGTATTGAGGATCCTCTTAATCTCGGGGGGGTTGAATGTAGGGCATTTGTCTCGTCCAAGTCTCACTTCCATCCTGGGTGTCCCATGTAGGTCGTGCTGTACTATCTTCTGCTGGATTAGCAGCATATAGAAACAGGCCTGCAACATTAAAGATGGGCGAGATGCCTATTCCTGATGGCAGCTGTATTTCGTAAGCATTCACTGAAAATTTCCGAAGAACTTTGCATGGGCCTATCTTCTTGTACTTTAGTTTATTATATGCACCTCTCGGAAAGCGCTCCTTGCACAAATGCGCGAGGACTTCATCCCCCACATTAAACTACATTTCTCTCTATTTCAAATCTTCTCGCTGCTTATACTTTTGACTGCTATCCTGAAACTTGATTTTCTCCTGCTCGTGCAAATCTTTCATTGCGTTAGCAAAATCTTCCCCACCAGCACTCTGCCTTTCTTGTTGTCCTAGATCGCACAACTCATGCACTCCGCGAAGATGCATTCCATACAAGATCTGAAAAGGACTGTAACACGTGTTGCGGTTGGGCGAGTCATTGTACGCGAACTTCGCCTGGTCAAGTACTCGATCCCACATTCATGAATTTCCACCAATCAAACTTCGTAGCAGGTTCCCCAGACTCCTGTTTACCATCTCTGTTTTACCGTCGGTCTGCGGGTGATAAGCAGAGCTGTAAATCAACTACGTGTCCATCTTCTTCCACAGGGTGTGCCAAAAGTGCCCTGTAAACTTCACATCCCTATCAGAGAGAATGGACTTAGGTAGACCATGTAGTCTGATGACCTCTTTAAAGAACAAGTGGGCCACGTGAGTGGCATCGCTGATCTTTCTACAAGGGATGAAATGCACCATCTTCGAAAACCGGTCCACTACTACCATCACCAAATCATAACCTCGTTGTGTCCTTGGTAGACCCAAGATGAAGTCCAAGTTGACTGAGTCCCACGGTCTAATTGGAATGGGCAATGGTGTGTAAAATCTCATATTTTGTCTGTTTCCTTTTGCGAACTGACACAATTTACATCTGGTCACAAATCTCTGCACATCCCTTCACATTTTTGGCCAAAAATAAACATGGCTGAGTTGCTCTAATGCCTTGTCTATGCCAAAATGTCTCGCTAGACCTCCATTGTGCTTCTCCCGAATGATATTCTCTCTCATTGAGCAATCATGAATGCATAACTATCCTCCTCTAAACAACAGCTTCTCTTACAAATTATATTCCAACCACAGACTATTGTCCCTCACCAAAGGATTCTAACGAGCTTCAAACACCTCCTTGAAATCCGTGTCAGTCTGATATAAGTCTATCAAGTGCTCAAAACCTAGCACTTGAATTGTACTCTCCTGCAAGAGTAAGGCTCTTATACTCAATGCATCTGCCACCTTATTGGCCTGCCCGCTGATGTGTTTCAACACAAAGGTGAAACTCTGCAAATATTCAACCCAGTTAGCATGTTTGTGATTCGACTTGTGCTGTTGCATCACATACTGCAGTGCAGAATTATCTAAGAACAAAAAAAACTCATTCCCCAGCAAATAGTGTCTCCAGTGCTTCAATGCTTGGACGACAGCATAGAATTCTTTGTCATATGATGAATACTTCTACCTACTTTGATTCAACTTCTCACTGAAAAATGCAACAGGTTTATCTTCTTGGCTAAGTACAGCTCCAATGGCCATACCGCTTGCATCATAGCAAACCTGAAAAAGCTTCTTAAAATCTCGCAATCTCAGGATTGGTCTCTCTGTGATCTTCTTCTTCCGTAGCTGAAAACTCCTTTTTGCTGCCTCAGTCCAATGAAAAGGCTGACTTGCCTTCTTAATAGTGTCTAACATAGGTGCGCAGATTTCACTGAAATTTCTTATAAATTTTCGGTAAAAACTCGCCAGCCCATGAAAACTGCGTACCTCAAACAAACGTTTCGGGGATGGCCAGTTGACTATTGCTGCAATCTTCTTTGGGTCCATCTTCAACTCGTTTTCTGCAATCACGAAACCCAGATAAACCAATTCCCTTTGCAGAAAAGTACACTTTTTCAGATTTATTAGCAGCTTATTCTACTGCAATGTTTCCAACACTTTTCAAACATGTCGAAAGTGTTCCTCTTTCGTCTTGCTGAAAATTAATATGTCGTCTAGGTACACTATTACAAACTTCCCAATGTATTATTTCAACATTTCATTCATTAATCGCATAAAGGTACTGGGTGCATTACTCAGTCCGAATGGCATTACCAACCACTCATACAGTCCCTCGTTAGTCTTAAAGGCTACCTTCCACTCATCCCCTTCTCGGATTCGAATATGATGATACCCACTCTTTAAATCAATCTTGGAAAAATATGCTGCCCCGCTTAGGCAATCCATCCTGTCGTCCATCCGTGGTAGTAGAAACCTATACTGGGTGGTGATCTTGTTGATGGCCCTCGAATCTGTGCACATTCGCCATTCTCCTCCTTTCTTGGGAGCGAGAACTGTTGGAACTGTGCAAGGGCTCAAACTCTCCCTTATCAACCCTTTATCTAGCAATTCTTGCACCTGTTTTCTAATCTCCTCATTGTCTTTAGGGCTCATCCGTATGCTGCCTTATTTGGAAAACTTGCCCCAGTTATAAAGTCAATATGATGACTTATACTTCTTTTAGGTTGCAGTTTATCTAGTAAGTCATCCACTACTATATCGCTAAACTCCTACAACATCTGTTGAATTTCTGTGGGTAAATCTGACATCTCTTTGTGTAGCAGCATCGTCTTTGCTCTTCTTACAATAGCATAGCTTACTTCACTATCTTCAATATGTTTCAAAAACTGCTTTCTGCCCATTATTAGCATGCTCGTCTCACTTGTTCCCATTGTTTCTTCTTCCTTGATGGGCACAAGCCTGTGCTTGATCCCATCTTTGAAAAGCTTATAACATTTTTTCTTCCTGTCATACTACCATGTCCTGCCTAGTAGTATGTGACATACATCCATCAGCATTATATCACAAATGACTTTATCCTTATATCTGCCAATATGAAACTCCGCTTTGCATTGTTCATCCACCAACAGCTGATGGCCTTTTTGCAACCATGATACCTTATAAGGAGTGGGGTGTTTCAACCGCTTCAACCCCAACTTCTCCACCATCTCCATGGCAACCAAATTATCTGTACTCCCACTATTGATAATCAGCTTACAAAATTTACCATGTGACTTACAAATTGTCCGAAACAAAGCTTTCATTTGAGTTTTTCAGTTGTTTCTTTGGCTGGTTTCAGCAATACCTTGTTCAAAACTAAGGCTTCCCCTGTTTCTGGCACATTTTCTGCTTCTTGGGGAAGTGCTTTATCTTCCTCTGGCTGTGCGACATACGCACCCCTCTGTCCAGCTTGTTTCGCCTCAGGACACTCAAAACATCTGTGCCCCCACTTGTGGCACCTGTAGCACTAATATCTAGCTCCTCTGCCTTGGTCGTTTTCCTTGCCTCGCTGATATGCCCTGCCACTTCTCATGCTATCACCTTTTTCTGTTGTTCCAGAAGCTTTGGAACTGTTGCCTTCTTCATTACTATTGGCAGTTTTCCCTCTGCCATAAGACTGTCCTCTTCCTCTGTCGGTTTCCTGTACTCTCCTAGCATTTTGTTTTGTAGTGGTCTTCTCCTCTACTTTCATAGCACTTTGATATGCTTCTTTTATGTTTTTCGAGGAAAGAATACTAATTTCATCTAATATTTCTAATCTCAAACCATTTACATACCTTGTTGTTTTCTCCGGGGTGTCCTGTATAACTGGCCCTTAAATTTACCCAGTAGAATTCTTCAGTGTACTCCCTTACTGTCATCCCTTTCTCCTTCAGATTCTGCGCTTGCCGATGTAGTGCAATCTACTAATCATTATGTAGAAATTTGCCTTTCAACTTGGCCACCATCCTTGACCATTTCTTGATTGGCAATTTTTTCAACCTCCTTCTCTCTGTTTGGACATTGGCCCACCACAGGGCTGCGTGTCCCTTCAAATTTGTCGCAAAGAACTTGACTCTGCGGTCTTCACTGACCTCTTCACACTCAAAATATTTATCTAGTTCACTAATCCATTCCAACAGAACCTTGTGGACAAGTTGTCGTCATAATTTGGGATTTTTGGTTTAGGCTTGCTGCTCGCCAATAGGACCGGCCTCAACAGTCTCATTTCTGGCCCTTCTTCATCCGATCCATCTGTTTTCACTACGGCTTCTTCTTCGCTATCATCTCCTATGTCTGGATCCCTTCTTCTCCCTGCTTCAACTGCCTCCAAAAGGGTAGTAAGGATCCCGATCTCCTCCCGCAATCCTTCCTCTGCTATCCTCCGAGCACCTCTTCCATGACCTTGTCTTCCTACCTCCATTTCTCAAGCCAATTCTAAATCCTTCTCTGATACCATTATGATGGGACCACCCTGTGCTATATACCTTAATCAATCAAATAATCGTTGATTAACAATGATTTAAAAATAATTATTTTATTAATCAAGGTTTAGTGCTAATATTTTGGTTTTGGAATTGTTTGTTGTATTGATGATTTTGTATGCCGAGAGGACAGTTGTCTTGGCCTTGGGCTTTCGTCCCGTGTTTGGCTAAACCCTAGGGTATTGGGTTCTCCCGATCATTTTCACTGTGTGTTGTTGGGTTGTGATCTCTGCGGTTCTGTAGGTGTTTTTCACTGTTATGCAACTATGTTTTGCTCGCGCCGACTGTAGTTTCTCCATTGTTAAGTTGTAGATGTGCCTCAATATTTTTCCCTTGGTTTACGTCCTTGCTGGCTTGGCTATATTAGTCGTTGGTTGAACTATTGTGATGTTCTTTGTTCCTTTGACAACTCGATTGTCACTACTTCATTTTGGTTAATCATTCAGTCTTTTAGATTAATTTACGGTTCCTCTATTACTAGCATGGTTGTATAATTGGTTGTTTGGGTATGCATGTGCTTGTGTTCAGGTCGTGGCCTCAACGGGACCCTTCCACTAGGCATCTGCTCTCTCTGGCAAGGTAAAATGTCTCTCCCTGATGAAAATTATGCTCTCAACTTTTTTGTGCACTAATAGACTCGGCTCCTTGTGAGCAGGGTTTTGTTTCGTGGCAGCCGCGGTCAGTTGTGATTCTCCTTGTCCAGCTTTGCTGTCGAGCGTGTAATTTCTTCCAACGTTCAGATTCTCTTTCTATTATTCTTCACTGTCTTTTTGTTTGGCTTCTAACCCATGATGCTAACGCCTTGTTGTATTATCCTTGCAAGTCACTGGACTCTAGTTGGAGTATCCCTCGGCTCCTTCTTCGAATGGAACCAGTAAGATATTTCCTTGTTGTCTCTTTTTGGTCGAAGGGTTTCTGGTTGTCTTTTCTTGTACTCAATCTAAGTCCAGTTGCAATGTCGTTCGATTGTGAACAATTTTGGCTTTCTGGTTCAGTTGACTAAGTAGTGTGGTTTCTGCTGTGAACTGTAATGAATTTTGTTTAAGGGTTTGAAACCCTAACCCTCTTTTCATTGCTCTGTTTCTGAAGGAGGGTTTCCTCGCCTTCGAAACTGCTGGGCTTTAAACTTGTAATTGTGTGGTTAAAACCCCAATGTGGGCTATTGTAATTATTGTGAAAGATTAATGAAAAAAAATTGTATTAGTGCGCACAGGATTACCTCTTGCTTGTGTTCGATACTATGACTATATTTGTTAATAGTGACTTGTTGTAGCATATCTTCGCGCCTATGTAGCTTCTTAGCGTGCAAAGGAACTATGTGCTCATCTTCATTGTTTATATATGTGACTCAATTGTAGCTATACTTCTGCTTATTGTTGTTTTTGGGAACTCGGTTCTATTCTACCAGGAAGGAAATTGACAGATTGTGTGATTGTCTTTTTATT
The DNA here is from genome assembly GCA_000404065.3 of Pinus taeda. NCBI lineage: Eukaryota > Viridiplantae > Streptophyta > Pinopsida > Pinales > Pinaceae > Pinus > Pinus taeda. Next base: position 76,305 of record APFE031220113.1, read on the forward strand.
ACATATAACAAGAATTAGATGATAGGAGACATAATAGTTATTGAGATGGACTTAGGAAAAGGAAAAGAAAATATCTTTGTTTCATATTATTATTCTTTGTCCAGAAAAATGTCGAACCCCTTCCATGTTATGTACATATTTTTTATAATATTTGCAATATAGTTAAGCAAACTATTAGCAATTACTTGTTTAGTTATGCAGTTGTTAACTATCTCGCTATTTTGATTTTTTCATTCTGTAGAATACAATGATAATATTTTTTTGCTGCTACTTTGTTTTTATTTTGTCAAAAATAAACAACTATGAAACTAAACTAAATAAGAGACCAGACAACTAGGTGTCTGCAACTACTTCTACCTCACTCTACTATCCCTAACTGTACTATCCCTAACTACTCATTAACAGACAAAAGACATAAAACAGGCTCCTAATATAATTCTTAATTAACAAACACAAATGAAATTCAAATTGTTGATGAACCTCTCCTCCTTAGCTGAGACCAACACCCGGTCATGGCACCCTTATCTGGATGCTCTTGCATCATCCATGGAATATTCTTAGTATTATACACAAATCAAAGGTTGATATTTATCTTCAAAGTAGTTATGATCTTATTACCCTTTTAATTAAATTGATTGATTAAAAAAATGTCATATAAAAAAGTGCCATATGAACTGAGTTATGGTGTTTGGTCATGTTGTGGTATTGATAAGTTGTGGTATTGACCCATTTTATTATAACAAAACATATTTATAGATTAAAGCATCTTAATTTTAAATTGTGAATAAATCTTTATGGTTAAGAGTTGTTTGACACCTACTCTGCAAAGGGTTCGTGTGGAATGTGAACACTCACTAGAGTCTAACATACCACTTAGTATGTGATGACCAAGGATCACAAGGAAATGTATAAATGTACATTATTGTGAATAATAATTGTAATGAACGTTTTATCCTATATGTTGTCTTCTCCATGTGTGTGTTTAACAGGTTATTAGAGTAGAAGAATTTTGGCCTTGCTCCATTTTAAGCCACTCGTTTTTTTGGCCTTTCTATACATGTCAGTCCTTCAACTCTCCCCATAATCCCTAAATAGAAAGACTTTGCATCTAGACATGCAAATTCAAATGTTTCCTCTTTGTTGAAAACACTGAGGTTTCGTTGATATACTAACGGACTGTCTGTGCTTACCTTAACTATCTATCAGCGCAACACCATTTCTATAATCCCTACCATAATATATACACTTGAATCTACCATAATGTCTACATGGTAGTTTGTTGTCATAACGTTTGAGCCAAAGAACGCCATCAAACCCCTGTTCCAATACATAGATTTATTTTTTTGTTTTGCACACATTTCCAATGCGTTGAAACATATATGTTCTTCTTTTACTCATAGTTGCAGTGCATAGAATACTTTGTTCCCTCTGCATTGTGTATTGTATGTATGTTGCTCCTCATATGTATTCAAATATTTGTGTTAAATATCTACTATGAGTTACATCGTTTGTGTGGACATACAAAATGTTGAATAACGTAGACTGCATTGAATATCAAAAAAATGTGTTGATTAAAGTCTTCTTTTTTTTTTATGTTGGTTCTGAGAGACGAATTGTGAAGTTGACTTGTGATAGCTAGGAAGCCAATGAACAGAGATAATGGTGGATTTTTCTCCTTATTTCTTCATATTCTTGAGGCCACTCAAGCTACTACATCAAAGTCCAATGCATGATACGAGGAGCGCTACATCTTAAGTTGCCTCCAGCAGGGTTTTCTAAGTCGAATCGTGGTCCTACATTCACTCTTTGGCCACACATGAAATGGACAGATGTGAAGGATAATTGTGAGTTAAGTTTCACGTTAAATCACTACTATGCATGGCTCCTTCACATGGTTTGTTGATTGTTGTGTGGTGTGTTGTTTCTTGACTAAACACACATGGAATGTGGACATATGTGAAGGATAATTATGAGTTAATTTTTGCATTAAATCACTATTGTGTGTGGTTCCTACACATGGTTTGTTGATTGTCATACGGTGTGTTACTACTTGAATACCGTTCAACTGTACTTTTGATTTACCTGTGTTGTTCATCCATGACGCCTTAGTCGATTGGTATGTATGGTATGTGTTGTTGATGTGAATCTTATATATGCAGCGATTAGATTATATGTGTGATGGTCATTTTATTTAAATGGTTTGTATGAATGGAGCCATAATATACATATGTGTGATGGAAATAACATTTATATGTACGAAATATTTTGCAGCCATGTTATATATAATCTATTTGGTGTTATACATTGATATTCATGTTTCTGTTGAGTTTTATTAGCGCTAAAACGTGGAGACATTCTGGGGAGGGTTTCCTAAGAGTCGTCAGCAAAAGCTACAGTTTACTGTCTCTCTGGTAACTACAATACAATATTCACATGCCAACGACACCATGTGGGACTCCTCCATCGTGGATATCAACATTTTCTACATGCCAATTTCAATGATCTGATAAAAGGGGCCAAAGAATGTGAAGATTCACCCTTGTAGAAGATAACGATTAGTTTTTTCATGATCAACGTGTTAAACATTTGAACTTCAAAGTCGACCATAGTATCCTTTGTTTATTCAGTGCAACTGGTTGTCCGAAGGCTGCTACAATGAGGCAGAAATTGGATTTAAGATAACTGAATTTAAAATTGGATTTAGGTTCATTCTGTTGTCAACTTTCACTTCCTCCTTTAATGTGAAACCCAAAAGATCCTTTATCATACAGATCAACAACCCAGAGAAGGTTGTGCCCACATCTGCAAGCTTTTAGAATAAACGAAAGGTGACTCTGACCTTCCTTGCACACTTATAGGGGCGCATCGGCTCGTGAGTTCCTTCTCATGTCTTCCTACAAGACATCGATGCAAACCTTGGATTTGATATGAAAGCTAAATATTACTGAGTATTTGTGGAAACCGTCACAAAAAGCACTAAATACATCAAGAAAACCCTCTCAAAAAATTAATACGAGACAACTATGTAGGGAACAAATATTGATTGATCGTTGAGCAAACCTTTGGCACCTAATTTTCATAGCTACAATCAATAATAATAATATTTCATTGAAGGCTTTCCTGTCATAAGTTTATTGGAGCATGTAGTAAACCTTAATTTCTTTTTACCATTTAAGTATGAGTTGGAACACAAATGCATTAGCACATCGAATTAAAAAAATGTAGCAAACACTAATGCTAGCTATGGCATATTCATCTTGATTTTTTTTTATCAAGATTCATTGCAATGTTTTAGTAACAGTAATAAAAAAAAAAGAGTTGTAGTATTGTAGCTATAGTCCGTTTGGTGTGTTGACTGAAAATTCCCATTCCATCAATAAGTTTCCTAAGATATTAATTGTAATGTGCATTTTTGTGACACTTTTAGTTTCCAAGCTGGACAAAATAGTGAGAACTGTTGAGTTATTAGAGTTTCTAAATACTTTAATTCATGTCATTTTTCATGGTACAGTAAAGGTCAACAAAGACACTCTCATAGATATTCAAACTTCTCTACAAAATGCACAAGAGAAGATTGATTTTTTGTAGCTTGAGTCACATTTTAAGGGATATGAATTACAACAGAAAATATAATATGATGAACTTGCTTTTGTTCAAAACAATCCTCTTTTTGAGATTGAGACAAAATCACATTAGCTTCCAAAAAATAATCAAGACAGAGTATATTTGCATGCAAGTCCCAATCCCATCATCATACCTTGGGAAGAGACTGTCAATAGCAAGCACAAAACCGGTCTTGGATATGACAAGGATGTGTCCTTTCATATTCCAGGCTATTCCAAGCAAATCTAATTTCAACATGTTGGATTTCTTGAGGATAGTTCATATTCACCTGTTTTTTCTCCTTCTCCACAATAGTAGATTGTGAAATGCCAACATTGAAAAAACGTTGGCCATGTGAAAGATCATTATTTTGATCTTCATCCATGTGATCATTGTCGTCAGTAGAATCATCATTCAAGCTAATTCTTCAGAAATAAGCCTCCAACAAGAACAACGATTCACCTTGGATGTATCACTTACTGGCTATGGGTTTTACCAACCAAGAAGATATTTAAATCATACCACAAGATTTGTTTTCGAGTATTAAAAAGTATTGAGTTTTCTTCATCTTATCTCCTTGTATCTGACAGGGGGGAATCAATGGTCATCTATAAGTTTCAAATATAAATCAAGCAAGTCTGAGCGACAACATGAAACTGTTGCATGAGCCTACAACCAGAGAATAACATACCCATATTTAGAGTTGTAGCTAGATACACAAAAGCCCATGAGCATGTCTTTGGTTGATCACCTTCCTTAAACTACCGTAGGTTGCAAACCTCCCTTTTTCCGCATTGAAGGTCTCTCTCTTCAAAACATTAAGGAGTACTTCCTCTCGTAGAAGACTTCAACTTCTTTCCAAATTTGGAAGAGTTCCAAGAATTGTACTAAGTGTTGAAGTGTTGGTTGTAATCCTTAAACCATCATCGTTTAAGATCTGGAGTTCTCCCACCTTATGCCATCATCTCAAATAGCGCATTCAAATTATTGTTGTGATGCATTGTTGTATTTTTGTATTAGAGCTCTCTTCTTGGACTCATATATAAGCCTTCGAATTAAGGGGGGTAATGTTGGACACCTAATCTGCAAAGGGTTGGTGTGGAATGTGAATAGTCACCGGAATCCAAGAGACCACTTGGTATGTGAAGACCAAGGGTCATAGGGAAATGCATAAATGTACATTATTGTGAATAATAAATGCAATGAATATTTTATCCTATGTGTTGTCTTCTCCATGTGTGTGTTTAAAAAGAGTCTTAATCCATTTTTTAATCATATATATGTTTAAGTTTTGTATTATTATTTTTAAAATATTAATAATAATAAAGTTATAATTTAGTAAGTTTTTATGTTTTTTAGTAATGTGAGATGTTATTACGGAATAATGTTTTGATATTTATTGTTGATTGATGTCTATCCACATTTTCCAACTATTTAATTTTATATACCTATTACTAAACTTTATTTTATGTGTTCTATGTTGATTAATTTGATTTAATTAATTGTTAAATTTTATTTTTATTTAAATTAAGTGGATTTTTTTTACTTACATTGGTGATATATTTTTTTTAATAAAATTGTAATATTATGTTGTTTAAATTGTTATTCTTAAATGTAAAAATCAACAATTTTATTTATTTTTTTAATATTTAAATTAAAAACTCAATTATTGATGATTTTCCAAATTTAAAATTCTGGGTTCCCGCATTGGAAGCAAAATTGAAAAAAAAAAAATTTATTTACCTTGTGAGGTTTAAAAAAAGGAATAAATTGCATTGTTTGAATATTCTTAACCTACGTGGAGGAGATAAAGTTCGACAAAAAATATCAAAAAATAGTGACTAGTTTTACATTTTTTTAACAAGTAAGATCACAAATATTTTCTTTAACTAGTAAGATCTTCGATGCTTCACAGATAATGGCTTATGGAGAATCACGCAAGCCACATTTTTACACCGTTTCTTCTCCTCTGAGTTCACCTAGGTACTTTCACATCTAGTTTCACAATTTGGAAAGAATATTTAGCTAACAACAAACTTGTGAGCATTTTAAAATAGATAAATAGAATATCAGAGAGATGCATACAAGCAATATATAACTAGAACAATGCAATCTCACAATATGTGAAATCACACTCCGTTATGGTAATGTTTGATCAAACATTATATATAGAGAGAGACTCGGAGACAAATATTAGACATTCTATATCTTAAGAAATTGGATCTAATATACTAAAAATAAACAATGACACAAAAAACAAACAAACCAACTCATGGCACTAATTGTGAAGTAAACTAGCTCAACATGCTACGAATATAACTCATCAAAGGAAAAATCATCGATGAGACAACTCACAATTCTAGAACACTCCATTTCTACATTATTCTAACATCCCCCCTTAGTAGATAAACAATTTTTTCACAATGCCTAGTTGTTGTCTACCTATCTCAAAGTCCACCTTTCCAAGAGGCTTGGTAAAGATGTCAACTACATTTCCACTTATATTATAATAGACTAAGTGAGTCTTCTTTGACTATATCGTTTCCTTTACAAAATGCTGTTGGACTTCAATATGTGTTATTCTAGCATGATAAATTGGATTATTTTCCAACTTAATGAAACTCTATGCTTGTTGGTCCTTTTTGTTTCTCCAACATATTTCACGATACTCCTTAACCAAACAACTTCACAAGTTTCACTAGTTAAGGATTTGTATCCATCTTTTCTAGATGACAAAGAGATAGTTGGTTATTTTTGTTGCTCCATGATATGATCATTTGTCTTATATTGAATGCATATGCAAAGGTTGATTTCTTGTCATTGGGATTTCCAACCCAATCTAAATCGGAATAACCTACCAATTCATCATCATATTCATCAATATACATAATATCAAAATTAAGTGTTTCTTTCAAGTATTGAAAGACTTTCTTTGTTGCTTTCCAATGGCTCTCACAAGGCATAGCCATGAACTACCTAAGGATGCTGATAGAATATGTTATATATGGCCTAGTAGTGGTGAGGTAGTTTTGAGTTCCCACTAGTTGATGATAAAAAGTTCCATTCACCTCTTTAGTTCCATCATTGTTTCACAACTTAGCATTCCATTCTAGAGGAGCAAATACTACATTGCACTTAATCATATTGAACCTTTCAAGAAATTCCCTTGTATTTTCTTTGTGTGACCAATGTCTTACCATATTGCCTCCAAACTTCAAGACCCAAACAATGATGTAATTCACCAAGATCCTTCATCGCAGATACCTAAGAAAACTTACTTTTAATTTCTTTCATCAAGTTGCATGCATTGCATGTTATGATAAGATCATCAACATGTAAAGATATCAAAGAAATATTATTGTCTTCATCTTTGTTGTTGTATATGTTAGAATCACATTTTCTTCTCATAAAACCTTTCTCGTAAAAGAAAGAACCAATTTTCACATAACAAGATCTTGGTGTTTGTTTCAAATCATATAAAGCTTTCTTTAACATGCAAACAAGATGCTCTTGTCCCCTTTTTATAAACCCTTCAGGTTGAACCAAATAAACTTCTTATTTTAACTCACCATTCAAAAAAGAATATTTGACATCTAATTCATGCATTTTACAATGATGCCTTGTAGCTAATGCAATCATGATTTTGATTGCATTCAACTTGAACCAAATAAACTTCTTTTTTTTTAAAACCATTCAAAAAATAATATTTTCCATCTAATTCATGCATTTTAAAATTATGCTTCGTAGCTAATGCAATCATGATTTTGATTGCACTCAACTTAGCTACATGTGAAAAAGTATCTTCATAATAAATTCTCTCTTTTCTTAATAACATTTTTCAACCAATCTAACTTTATAATTATCAATACTTCTATCAATGTTATACTTGGATTTGTACAACCATTTTCATCCTATGGGAACTTTATTTTTAGGCAATTATATTAATTCCCATGTGACATTATCCATTATAGAGTTATGTTCTTCATTCATTGCATCTCTCCATTCTTTATTTTCTTTAGTTTCTTCATAATTTGAAGGTTCTACAACATTCATTACATGAGACATAAATGGATAATATTTATACCTTATAGGCTCCTAAATTTGATGTGATGACCTTCTTGTATTTTTATAACGTTAATATTTCTTTTTTATTTTTTGGAGTCTCTTCACCTCTTCTTGAATTGTCATGATTGCTTCATACTTCTTGCTCTTAAACCTATACATGTCCCTTTGCTTGTTCATATTTCTATTCAACACTTGTGTCTATTTTGACACAATCATCAATATCATGCCATCAGTATTAAGGGAATTGTATTAAAGTATCATGAACCGCATATCCACATACTTGTTATTCAAACCCTTTGTATATGCATTATTCACCTTGCACACACCATCACTACTAATCAATTTGTTTTACCAACCATTACAAATAGAGTAATTGCTTATATTTTACTTTGAAATTTGGTAATTTCCTTGGAGATCAACGTAGCCAAACTCTCACTCGAGCTTCTAACTCAAGTTACAAAGGAGCTTGATCGACCTATGTTTATGCCCTTAAAAATCCCAATTGAGTGCTTAAAAATTGATTGACTGAGCACTTATAATTTCTTGATTGAGCTTCCATTTTTTTTCCAAAACATGCCCTCGCTTTTCCAAAACGTGTAACCCAACTCCATGATATTACCCCTTAAGGAAAATCATAATAATTTACAAGTCTCTTGATTTTCCAACAATATGCACTCTCATTCTTCTGTTGATATCTACATCTCTCAAGTTTTCTCATGTTTGTTTCAATTTCACCCATATTTTCCTATTTATATTATGAGAGAGAGATCAGTAATCTCTTCAATTGTATCATCTAATTCACCATATTTTAACGCATAATCTCCTTAATCATACCAACCACCTTATCTCAATAATGAGGTGTATGGCTAAGATAATCACAATAATCACAAATAAAATCTAAGAAACCCTAAAAAGTAAAAGAATTTGGGAGAATGTTGATGTTTCATTGATCTTAAAAAATGAAAAAAAAAAAAAAAAATATTTCAAAGTTTCAAAGCTTTCAAAACAATCGTTTATGTGTAGTTTACATTAAAATAATTTGCAAGAATCCCAATGTTTTACTAAAAAAAATAATACCAAAGTGGTTGGACCCAATGGTTGAATAGTAAGGAGTTTTTCACCAATGGGCAAGGTTCAATTCTCATGAGGGATTCTCTGGAGCCATGGGGGTGCATTGAGGTAATGGTTGAATGTGTGGTTGCACACAAAGATACCATGTTAGATGGTTTTGTGACTAATGCACATTTAAGTGGATCCAAGCCCACCTGCATGTACCCCTTTAAAAGGACCAAAGGGGTTGGATCCAATAAAGGAAGCGAATAGTTTTTAACCATTGCACAAGGTTCAACTCCCATGACGACTTCCTTGGAGCCATGGGGGCACCTTGAGGTAGTGGTCAAACATGTAGTTGTGCCTAGAGAAATTTGCACCCAAAGAGACTCTATTAAATAGTTTCTTGACTTGAGTACACATAAGTGGATCAAAGGCCACCCAATGTCCTCTTTTATAAAGGTCAAAGGATCTTAGCTTGAGCGGTTTGGTGAAAAATTAGTTTCCCCTTGGGTTCAAGTCTACTAAGACATGTTGTAATTGGCTCATTTGTGACATTTATGAAATAGTTGTAATTGGTGTAATAGTGCCAATTGAAAAGTAGTAGATTTTTCACAACAATCATTTATCCATACTGTTTTTTGGTGATTAAGAAAAAGTTTAAATGCGTTATGTTTTAAAAAATTTTAATTGAATTTAGCTCTATTTGTTTAGTAAGATTTTTTAATTAATATTAAAAAATCATTTTTCAGTATATAAATAAAATTAGTATTTTTAAAAATATTTATAATATTTCAAATTAAGTGTAATTTAATTATTTACTATTTTAAGTTTTGGATAATATTTTTCCCATAGCAACTTTACTTAATATGTAATAGAAATCTTGAATTAGATCTATATAATCTATAGAATCCAAATTTCCAAAAAAAAAATTAAAACTAATTCATTCATACATTTAAAATAAATGAAAAATTACAATTCAATCTCTTAAAAAGACCAAAACTTAAAATAATTATAATATACTCTCTCCAATTATATAAACTTCACCATTTAAATTTATAATTTTAAGCCATTCTTATTCAATTTGAAATGAAATAAAAAACAAAAACAATATTTTAATTAAATTTATAAAAAAATGATAAAATACGGAACATCTTTTAAATTTAAAAATTTATTTTTAAGGAAAAATATTAAAAACTACAAATTAAAACTTATATGTTTTCAAGATCAAAATTCTTTAATTCAATTTATTTATACATAATTTAAATAACTAAAAAAAATACAATCTAACGAAATATTATAAACGGAACCATTAAAATGATTGATTTCTCATCGATTTCATTTGATTGGTTTATCGTCACGAGCATTAATTGTAAAAAATTTCAATTACCAAAAAGTGTAATTAATTGGTTGAGTTTAACGATCGTACCCGACAGCGCATCGCCTCTTTCCTGGACTTTTCCTTAACCTTAACAAAGAAAAGTTAAGGTTAAGGAAAAGTCCGATTTATATTCGCGACATATTATTAAAAGATTTAATAATTATTAAATTTATTTATTAAGGATATCTCATTTTAAATGATATCTCTTCCTTTGAGATATATGGATTGGTACCTTTTCAATTATAAATATTTTATATGGAATAATATTCACTCTATTATTATAAGTAATAAATTATATGGATTGATATTGGTTTCATTATTATAAGTTAGTTTTTTTTCGTAAATTTGTTTAAATAAATAAATTTAATTATTTAAAAGGGAGAAAAGTATGGGATGATAGGTTTATTTTAGAATGAGATTTAATTAATTTTAATTTAGTTATTAAATAGATAGTAGAAATTAATTTTTATAAATATTATTAATAATGTATAAAATCAAAGAATTAAAATTTATTTTCAAAATAACTAGTAATTTTTTTCTTTTTAATTAAATTTAATAATTAAAAAATTGTTATACAAATAAGTGCTTTGCCAAATAAATTATTGCCAATATTTATTATTCATCAATTTATATCATTGAACTATCTAAATTCTTTTATGTCACGTACCTACATACTTTAACATACACATAAAAAAAAATTATATGGTATACATCTAACGCATATACACTATGGTTAGCAACTGCACATTATTTAAATATGGTTTATGTTTATGGCCACCCCACAGTGTATATGTGCCTAACCCGAGGCATCGTATATGTGGCAGGCAATGCATACATGGCCAGCCTTGTTTGACATCACATTGTTTATTCGGCAATCAATAAATACTTATGTTTATTTGATAGCTTTATGGTATGATTCTCTTATGTTTAATCTTCGAGTTTATCGAAGCTATACTGAGCTCTTCTGTTGGCACCTCCTGCGCGGGACATCTGGCGAGAGCATTGAATCTTGCCGGACAAACCACGTGAACAGAGCATGGTTGTTGTGCTTGGGCTCTTCCCGCGCCGGGCTTTTGGGTAAGGTCGCCTCCATCTACGGTGCACATTTGATAGATGAGATCAAAGGTTGGAAAGGCTCCACGTTTCTCCGCTGGCAGCCTGGTTTATATTTGGCGCTCTCCGGATTATTCGAGATTTCTTTTTGTCATTCCATACTCTCTCGTTCTCTGTTCCTCGCTGCATGGACTTGTTCACTGCTCCGCGCCACGACCTCCGCGATTCCAAACTCCGGTGCCATTCGGAAGATCTTCAACTCCACAGGCTTCATGACCGAAGCCATCAAGTATTTTACTCCTCAGCAAAAGATCTGAAGCTATCATTTATTTTAATGTTTTTGCACAGAAGTCTCATTCTCGTCGTTGGCATGATAGGTTGCAAGCAAAGGGGTTCCGGCTTCTACAGCTTAGAGGAGAGATAAGCCCGTTGAAGCCTGCCGAGCTTATCCACAGATATTTATCCGGTTCGCAGGCTTAGTTATCGGTTGATTCCCCTCTGTCTTGGTTTCAGTTTTGCCAGAGGTTTTTCCTCTATGCTAGAGAAGAGACCCCAACCTTATTGTCTTTTGGTTGGCCGCAGGTCTTGATGGACCAACGCTCTTAACTGTTCAAGAGTTCTGGAACTGTTTTTTAAGAGCTGGGTCTTTCCTCATCTGCGGTGATTTGGGCCCTTACCCATGTTTTTTCCGAGACTGGAGTTTAATATACAGCTATCTGTATTTTTATTTGGTGTATCTGTTGTGACTATAGACATGTTTTATGACTATCCTTAACCCTGATTGGAACCAGCGGCTTATTTACTTTTATATTCATATAGCTCGAGGCTATTGGTTTACTGTATCTATCTGTTCCAGCTATATAATGTCTTGATTCTCTGTCATGGATACGAATGATTGTACTATAATGCAGCGTAGGGTTTATCTATTACCATATATATAATGTTTTCCTCGTTTCCGGATTTACGCTGGTTAAATTATAGTATGCAAGCAAATGTATAGAGTAATCTACAGTTATCTTTTGTTTCGCCAATGTTTTGATAGACTTATGTATGGAATTCCCTCTGCCGTGCCAACATCTGAATCTTGTAGATGTATGGCCGACTGGGTAAGGTTTTTAATGAATATATTTAGAGTCACTCTGTCGTATCATCCTCTGTTCCCATAGATGAATGGTCGATGGTTAATGACTCGTCCAGTCGAACCCTGAGTTCTGTATTATATATATATAACCATATACATTCGGTTAATCATATGTTTGGGGTTCTGGTTCATTATTGGCAGCCATTACATTCGCGGCCTCGGTGAATGCATATTTCTATTCTTTCCTTAATGCATGCAAATGGGTTTACTGTTCTTAAAGAGATATCGCTTGGTTCTGTTGCATTGTTCTATGTCCGTCTCTGTATGGTTTACACAGTGGATATAATACTCTTCAGTTACCCACAGCATGGGTCTTTAATTTTGGATATTAACTCCGCTCTTCTTCATTACTTGGACTTGTGAAAGCTTCATTTGCCACGGCTATACCGAGTTCGGCTCCACGCCATTATGCCTTTCCTTTATTTGTTGACCCTCTGCTGGCATTTTACTTAAAGGTGTTATGGTTTCTATATAGCCGCTTGCGACCATTAGGGTCTTGATGTCATATCGACCCAGTTATTTTGGTTGCATGAAGATTTCAGTTTCCGTGATTCGTTTTTCTCCAGACTATGTAGTCATTTAATTGATAAAGACAGACTTATATTATTAACAGTCTGCTTCATTTGTTTTAAAGGTTCAGCTGTTCTCAGCTCTTGAAGTTTTAACTATTCTGTTTACATTTCTTTCTTGCACAGAATATTATAGCCATATCAGTCTTTGGCCTTACGATTATACGGTTGTTTCCCGTCTTATGGTTTACTTCGAGGTTGACTGTTCTTTATACTGATACCTCTTAGTTACACAGACACATTATCTTTACATCTTGCAATTAAGCTGTCTACAGTTATGCACAGACATGCTATCTCTTGCTCTTACAGCTAGGTTGTCTATTAACGTGATTTACTCTATAAGCTAATTATAATTAATTGCTCAGATAATCACAGCTGTACTATAGATAACCAGGCATATGAGGGTTCCGTTACTTTCCTGATCCCTTCTGGTAAGTTGAATCTGGAACACTTCTCCTGCCAAATAGCTGTGTAACGCTTGTTTTCCACCCAACCGTGAGACCAGTCCTTTCAGACCTGAGTCTCCCCCCAAGCTTACGCTTACCGGATCACTATCCTCAGTAAGCCAACACTCTCTTTGTGCCTGACTATCTGGTCCTTACCAGACTTAGTCCATCCAGGATTTTCTTTCCCTTTTCCTCTGCCTGTCATTACAGCCCAGAGTTCTCAACCCAACTCCCTTTTCCCTGGAAACCCTTCCAGTTGGGAAAGGTGGTTATTTCTAGTTATATTAACTAACCTTTCTTTCCAATTCCCTTTTATTTTGGGAAGTCAGATATCTTCATGATTAATTCCTTTAATCATCAATTTAGTGCACATGTAAAATTAACATCATATCCTCAAAAGAAAATAAATTCTTCATATTATTTCAATTCAGTGTTTTACTGCAGTAACTCCTAAATAATTACATTTTACGGGGTTATCACATTTTATAAGATAATTTTATAAATGACCAAACAAAAGGTTCTGAAATATGACCAAAGATTCCCATTTGATTGTCATCCCCATCCCAAAGGACGATTTTCTGATGGCTGTGAAATTGCAGACGTCTCTAAGTAAGGTTGCTCTAACTAAACCCAAAGTCAATGCATATGATTTCCATCCCCATTGACGACAGTGAAATTGCAGCCGCCTCTAAGTAAAACAAAAGTTAATGCGTATGAGAAGCAAACAGGAGAGCTGTATAATTAATTCATTATTTAAATTATATTAAAAAATGATGTCCAATTTTGACAAAGTCTACAGATTCCAAGCTCTATATTTTCATTGAAGTTAGGAGGGATAACCATTATGGAACTGCAATTACAGATGGAAGGCCACGCAGTGGCATTTTTGATGATTTTCTGCATTTTATTCTGCAATGCTGGGAAATTGTGTAGTGCAGCCAACAATGACAGCCTGGTGAATATAGGCGTTATCTTGAACTATAATTCGTGGTTAGGAAAAGTGGCCAAAACCACCATTGAAATAGCAAGGGATGACATTAATAGAGACACTCAACTACTCAACGGCTCCCGCCTGGTTCTCCACTTTCGTGACTCGCTTGGTGATGCGATTCAGGGGGCTTCGGCTGGTAATTTACATCTCTTTTCAATTATAGCTTCTATTTTCTATATGCAGATACAAACCGACCCTGTTTGTGAGATTGTTTCTCATTTAGAGTCATTTTTTTTTTATAATGAGTGAACTAGTCTCCGTTGGTATGAGATATAGGACCATGTTTGATTCAGAAGCAAACTCAGACATTCAAAATTCAACCAAAAAATGAATCTACAGCTTCATTTGCTTAATTATTTTCTTTTATTTCTTCTATGATTTCCTTGCTCAGCAGTTTGATATTGATTGTTAATTTTGCTTTTGGTAAAATTAGTTCTTGATCTGTTGGAAATGGGAGTGGTGGCATTAATTGGGCCACAAGAGTCTGATGTTCCAGAATTCATATTACATTTGGGAGATACTGCCCAAGTCCCAGTTGTATCCTTCTCTGTTACTAGTCCCTTGCTCTCTAACCACAGATTTCCATATTTTGTTCACATGGCACATAGTGATGACATGCCAGCATTCTCCACCGTTGATTGTTCAAAGCTGCATACGAGGCTGCAATAAATGTTACGTGGAGTAAAGTTCAGTTAAAAAGGGCTTCCGATATTCACCTCAGCTGTTCGATTCCAGGAGGGAAAATCAACTGTTGACAGGCATCACAAACCTGCATCAAATAAAGCTTAGCGTGGAGTAAAATCAAGTTTTATTTTTGACCATACCTTCATTAAATATTTGTCATATTCTTAGGTGGATTTTTAATTTTCTTTTACGGCAAGTATGGACGTGAATTAATAATGGCATGGGCAATGTCATATAGTTTAATTTTATTGTTTTTTTTAATTTTTACGGCCGTAAGTTTGTTTTTAACAGAACAAGTAAAAACATATTTTTGTAGTTGGTCAATTTGGTAAGTGTAAGAAATGAAAACGCACAGCAGTGCAGGAACGAAGGCGAAGAGGTGAATGAAGAAAACCAGGGGGAAGTTTGTATCAGAAAAACCATGAATTGTTTCACACAGCAGTGAAAAGGGAACAGTAAGTTTTGTAAATGTAAAACCATTTTTACAGCAATAAATGTGAATGTAGATTTTACACAGCAGTGTAAAAATCAATTGTAATAGAGGCAGAGTAATTTTTTTTGGGTGAAAAGTTTTTGGTGAATCCCTCTGAGTGAAAGAGGATGAATATGTATCAGTGAATTTATTTTAATGAATAGAAAATCTTTTATGGTGGTGCAATACTCTGTTCTTCAGTAAATTTTTTTTAAGCTTCCCTGTGCACAAAAAGATCCTGGAATAAAGGAAACAGAGCATTGCCTCTGTGTGCTTGAATTCCGTGTTTTTGGGATTTTGCCTGAAAAATCCCCAACAGTGGTATCAGAGCAGGCTTAGGCTCTTTGAAGGTGACAAAGAAGATGAAGGGAGGAGTCTTTTGTTGTAGCAGTCAGTTGTTTTAAAAATACACAGTCAAGAAATTGAAGCATAACTAAGGATGCAAGGAATGGCCAGCACAAGCACTGGTATGGGTATGTTTAACACCCAGCTCCCACAGTTTAATGGGAAGAAGTATGAATATTGGGCAATAACCATGAGACCCCTGTTTTCCTCTCAAGACTTATGAGAATTAGTTGAAGATGGTTTTGAAGAACCAGCAGATGAAAATGAATTTAATAGATTAACTCAGGGAGAGAAAGATATATTAAAGAGCAATAGGAAGAATGACTCAAAAGCCCTTGTATTTTTGTATCAAGCAGTAGACCAGAGTGTGTTTCCAAGGATAGCAGCAACTAAGACATCCAAAGAAGCATGGAAAACTCTCAAGACAGCCTATCAAGGCATGGAGAAAGTGAAGACAACAAAAGTACAGTTGTTGAGGAGAGATTTTGAGAATCTATGCATGAAGGAGTCAGACAACATTCACTCATTCTTCACACATGTAATTGGTCTGATTACACAGATGAGGACACATGGAGAAACCATTGAATAAAGGAGGATTGTGGAGAAAATATTGAGGGTCTTACCCTCAAAGTTTGATTCTATTGTCACCACCATTGAAGAGACAAAGGATCTCTCAAACTTTTCAGTTGATCAGCTACATGCATCACTGATAACACATGAGCAGAGATTGAGTAGGAGTGAAAACTCATCTCTAGAGCAAGCCTTGAAGACCCAGATGTCCTTTGGAAGAGGAAGAGGTCAAGGCAGAGGAAACAAGAGAGGAAGAGGCAGAATCCAGAACAGAGGTGGAAGGAACAGTCCAGCAAATGCTCAAGGAAGAGGCAGCAACTCAAATCAGAACTAAGGCCAAGGCAGCACCCAACAAAGAGAACAACATCATGCTTAAGGACAAAGGTATGAAAAATCCAATGTCCAATGCTATTATTGTAAAAAATATGGGCATTATGCCAGTGAATGTAGGAAGAAGCAGCATGATATGAGTAGAGAGAACATCAGCCAAACTAATGTGTTGTTAGCTTGTAACATGGTTGAAACAAACAGTGAAGACATATGGTTTTTAGACTCAGGTTGCAGCAACCATATGACAGGAAATATAGCTCTCTTTTCTGCCCTAGATAAAAATATGAGATCAGAAGTCACACTAGGAACTGATAGCAAAATTTCTGTTATGGGAAAAGGGGAGGTAAAAATATTTACAAAGAAACGAGAAAGGAAAACCATAGCAGATGTCTATTATGTCCCCAGAATGAGATGTAACCTCTTGAGTGTTGGACAGCTTGTTCCAAAGGATTACAATGCTTTCTTTGTGAATGATGTGTGTACCATCATGGATATAGCACCCAGCAGACGATGCATTGTTGAAGTGAAGATGACAAGGAACATGATGTTCCCTCTCAAGATCAGGGCAGATTTGAAAAACAAAAATGAAATTGCAGCAGTTACCCAAGAGGCCTTCCAAAGCGTGCGAAGGGATGAAAATTGGTTGTGGCACTTGAGATTTCGACATCTCAATTTTGGAGGTCTAAACTTGTTAAGCAGAAAATGAATGGTGAAAGGATTACCATTGATAGAGAAACCGGACAACCTATGTGAAGGTTGCATTTTGGGGAAACAACATAGAGAAAGTTTTCCATCAGGTAAAAGTATAAGGGCAAAGGCACCCTTAGAGATCATCCACTCAGATTTATGTGGACCGATGCAAGCTCCATCATTAGCAGGCAACCAATATTTCCTAACATTTATTGATGACTTTGCAAAAAAGACTTGGGTCTATTTTCTTAAAAACAAAAGTGAAGTGTTTGAGAAATTCCAAAATTTCAAAGCACTTGTGGAGAACCAAAGCGGGCCGCATATTAAAGTTTTGAGAACTGATAGAGGAGGTGAGTATAACTCCAAGGAATTCCTAAGATTTTGCAGAGAAAATGGAATTCACAAACAATTTACAACAAGGTACACCCCACAGCAAAATGGAGTTGCTGAAAGGAAGAACAGGACCATCATGGATATGGCGAGAAGTATGTTGAAGGCAAAGCATTTGCCAAATGACTATTGGGCTGAAGCTGTAAATTGTGCAGCATATATTCTGAACAGGTGTCCTACAAAAACAGTGATGAATAGAGTGCCAGAAGAAGCATGGAGTGAGAGAAAGCAAGGAGTCACCCACATGAGAGTTTTTGGATGTGTGGCCTATGCACACATTCCAGATCAGCTAAGGAGGAAGTTGGACAGCAAAGGGGAGAAATGTATTTTCATTGGATACAGTGAGGAATCCAAGGCCTACCGGTTGTATATCCCATCCACCAAGAAGTTTTTTATCAGCAGAGATGTTCAATTCATTGAAGAGGAAGCTTGGGATGGAAGCATAGAGAAAACAGTGAATGTTAAAAACTGTTTGTCTCATGATGAAGATGATGAGGAGGTGGCTGAAATGCATCCCCAAACAGCAGCGCCAACACAAGGACAGCAAGGAACACCATCGAGGATAAATGAGAGTGCTTCTCCAAGCACACCACAAGGAGGAAATTCAAGTGCATCTTCAAGCACTTGCACACCAAGTGAAAGAGGTAAGAAGTTCAGAAACTTGAGTGACATATATGATGAAGGAATGAATTCCTTATTTGCCTTGTTTTGTCATGTTGATGATCCTATTCATTTCGAGGAAGCAATTAACGATAAAAAATGGATAGAAGCTATGGATGAGGAGATGAATGCCATAGAGAGAAACAAAACATGGGATTTGGTTGAGCTACCTAAAGGTAAAGAAGTCATTGGAGTGAAATGGGTTTATAAAACCAAGAGCAATGCTGAAGGAAAGATAGAAAGGCACAAG